>PVJI01017608.1:0-35265 GCA_004026765.1 Micronycteris hirsuta | reverse complement strand
GGCTGGTGTAGCTCAGTGGATTGAGCGCGGGCTGGGAACCAAGCGGTCCCAGTTCGATTCCCAGTCAGGGCACATGCCTGGGTTGCGGGCCAGGTCCCCGTGAGGGCCATATGAGAGGCAACCATACATTGCTGTTTCCTCTCCCTCTCTTTCTCCCTCCCTTCCCCTCTCTCTCTAAAAATAAATAAAAATAAAATCTAAAAAAAAAAAAAAAGAAAACCCAGCATCCTGGGAAAGCCCTCCGTCCTCGACAAGCAGAGCAGTCATGCTTTATCCTCAAAGCGGTGGAAAGCCAGTAAAGGATCTTCACAATGACTTGGCAGGCTATGCTTCATGTTTTAAGGTGACTCTAGCATGTCTAGGTGAGGTGGGGGAGAATTGGACACCGAGGAAAGCCAGGAGGCCAGTTGCAGAGTCTCCCGGGAAGTAGAAATGTTCCCCGCTTTGCCTTCAGCACCTGGCCGACACGAATTCCAGTTCCCCAGCTCAGCCCCTTCTTTCCTAGCTGTGTGGCCTGGACAAGTTACTTAACCTATGGGACCTATGTTCCCTTATCTTTAAATGGGGACAATACGTGTGCTTATCTCAACCAGTGGTGACGATTAAGGGAACTACCGGTTATCCAACACACAGGCAGCGCTTAATAAACATTAGCTTTTCCAGTCAGAGAAAGACAAGTACCATACGATCTGACTTGTTTGTGGACTCTAATGAACAAAATAAACTGAGGAACATAATAGAAACAGAGGCATGGACACATGAAACAGACTGACAGCTGTCAGAGGGGAGCAGGGTGGGGGTGCTGGATGAAAGAAGGTGAAGGATTAGCCAAAGAACGGATATTCATAACTCATAGACACAGAGATCAGTGTGGTGATGGCCAGGGGGAAGGAGAGGTGGGGGGATAGGTGGCAGTGGGCAAAAGAGAAGGGACGGGGACAGCTGTAATGGTGTCAACAATTTAACGAACAAAACCCAAACATTAGCTTTTACCATCCACATTGTCAGCAAGGCCTGAAGGAAAGCACATAATGTGCTGAAGATTTGGAAGATTTGGAAGGCGGCGTTACCAGGCCTTGTTTGCTGGCTCACTGATCATAGTTGAGTGGGAATGCATTTTAGTTGGCATACATTCTCCAAGACATCTGCATTTCAAGACTTTTATCTCTAACTGTGCAATGAAAGGCTTTGTCCCTTGAAAGGAAGGTGGGGGAGGGGCAAGGGGCAAGGGGCGAAGGCTGGCAAACCTTTCAATGTCTTTGAAAGCTGGTGAAGGTTGAGGAAGGAGCTGCCCTGTGCCCACACAGCACAGGGCGGCCTGGAAGCGAGACAGCATCTCCAGAGATCTCTGCCTGGAGCAGGATTCAGAAATTGTGTGTCCCCACAAAGCAAGGCAATTTGGGGAGTGAAGGGCAGACAGGGAGAGACAGTTATTCAGAACCCCTACCCTCCAAACCCCTACATCAAGACAAGCTTTTGAAACCTCCAATGTTTCTCACCCTTGACCTTAGGGATCCCCAAAGGCTCGGCTTGTTTTCCAGCAGCTTAACATTTACAGATACTGTTTCAAAGTGAGCTTCTCCCACCCCACCCCACCTGCATGTCCTGAAACACACCCTAAAGACAACACGGACTGGTTACTTGTTTATAGAGCAGACAGCACAGATTGTGGCTTAGCACAGGTCTGCGTTTCAATTCCACCTCTGCAGCTTTGGACCTATCACCTGCCCTCTCTGAACCCTCTCTGAAGTGCATATTCGATCAGGCTAAGCACCCCCTATCTATTAAGGTTATGCAAATAATTACCACGCAATTTGATAAGCACTCTAATCAACATACACTACAATGTACAGCAGAAAGTCTGAAGGGGAGGGAGACTCATTTTTGCTGAGAGACTGCTGGGGGGGTGTGGCAGAGAGGAAAGACTTGAAAGCTTCACACAGTAAATGATATTTGAGCTTAGTCTTGAATGATTAGGAATTGGCCAGTCAAGGAAAGGGAAGGAGCCCTGGCTGGTATAGCTCAGTGGATTAAGCGCAGGCTGGGAACTAAAAGGTCCCGGTTCGATTCCCCGTCAGGGCACATGCCTGGGTTGCAGGCCAGGTCCCCAGTGAGGGCCATGTGAGAGACAACCATACATTGCTATTTCTCTCCCTCTCTTTCTCCCTCCCTTCCCCTCTCTCTAATAATAAATAAATAAAATCTTCAAAAAAAAAAAGGAAGGAAATGTGCAAATTATCTTTGGCTCCTTTACCTCCCCACACTCAGACATCAAGTCCTGTTGTAGACTCTACATCCAAAGTGCCTCTCACGTCTGTCTTGTTTTATTCCTTGTGCCACTGTCCTAGCCTTTTTTGTGAAGATTTCATTTATTTATTTTTCAGAGAGAGGGGAAGGGAGGGAGAAAGAAAGGGAGAGAAACATCAATGTGTAGTTGCTTCCTGCGCTCTCACACGCCCCCTACTGGGGACCTGGCCTGCAACCCAAGCATGTGCCCTGACTGAGAATCAAACCCGCGACCCTTTGGTTCCCAGGCTGGCACTCAATCCACTGAGCCACACCAGCCAGGGATATTTTTTATTTTTTAAAATGTTTTATTTATTTATTTTTAGAGAGAGGGAGAGAAATATCAATGTGCAAGACATACATCAATCCGATGCTCTCACATGCCTCCTACTGGGGACCTGGCCCGCAACACAGGCATGTGCCCTGACTGGGAATCGAACCAGCGAGCTTTCAGTCCATAAGCCGGCACTCAATTCACTGAGCCACACCAGCCAGGGCATTGTCCTAGTCTTACAGTCTTATTGGGCTATACAGAGCTGGTCATTCTGCCTTTTCTATTCCCAATTCCTAATCTGCTTTCCTGTGTGGCTGCTGGGGAATGAGCTCTGAAACCACAAATCTGAAACCAGCACTCTCCCACTGAAAACCCTTAATGGGCCCTGACCAGTGTGGCTCAGTGTATTGAGTGCTGTCCCACAAAGCAAATCGTCACCAGTTTGATTCCCGGTCAGGGCACATGTGTGGGTTGTGGGCCAGGTTCCCAGTTGGGGGAGTTCAAGAGACAGCTGATCGATGTTTCTTTCCCTCTTTTTCTCCCTCCCTTCTCCTCTCTCTAAAAATAAATAAAATCTAAAAAAAAAAACCCTCAATTTTTCTCGCTACCTATAGGACAGTCTTAACCCCTTATAATGACATATAAGGCCCACGATAAACTGGCCATAGTTTATCTCTCCCACCTCCACTCTAGCCATTCCACTCCTTAAGCTCTGCATTGCAGATTATTGGTCGAAATCTGAAGACAACATCACACCCTTTCAGATACCATGTGTTTTTTGCACACTTTATTCTCCTTCCCTAGAATGGCCCAATCCTTTCTCCCACCTGACAGGTTCTGCCTGGACTAGTCCAGGGATCAAAGGAGGCCCAGCTAGGTGGGTATTTACAGCCCCTTCCCTGCTGTAGGCTAGGCCTGGCATTTAGGTAGCTCCGAATCAGTAAATGGAACTGGCGTTCCCCTCTAGCTGCCACTGCGGGCACCCAGGCTATCTGATTGGGCCTCTGAATCAGTTCATGGTTGCCATGCCAATTCTCTATGGATACTGCAGCCTGCTTTGAAATCCCATCTCAGCTGGCTGGGACCTTAACTCCTCGCCTAGTTCAGCCTGTCTCTTCATCCAGGAGCTGACTCTGTCCCTCTGCTCCCAGCTCCTGATAGCTCTGCACACAGGTGCCTCTGAAAGGCCATAAATGTCCCTAAAAGCACCAGTGCCATGTGCAAGAGTGTGTTAGAAACTCCTGTTAATATTAGGCTTTTTCTGACCCTTTTTCAGACCCCTAGAATATTGACCCTTAGATGGATCATGCTCCAGAGAAATTTGTAATGCCTCTTGGACTTTGCTGTTTGGATTGTTGACTGTTCCCTAGTGGGGAGGCAACCCTATTATTGCCAAGTTCTTTCCACTAGCTCCAGCCTAGCTGAACCGGCCTCCCTCCTTTCTGGTTAGTTGCAAGTTTTAGCATGCCTTGAGGCCATGGTCTTTAGTGCTTCTGATGCTATCTTACCTTACTTTCCAGTTTCTCACCAGCTTCTGTGCAGTCGCCTTTGATTCTCACAGAAGCTCTGTGAGAGAGGTGGAAAGGTTCCTCTCAACCCTGTATTGCAGATAAGAAAACTGACACTTGGAGAGGGTAAGTATAATGTGCCTGAGGGGACAGAGCTCATAAATGGAGACTCAGGTGTCCCGATTCCAATGTCCTCTTCACTACCCCCGTCACTCAATACTTTGCCTACTGCGTGGCAGGGATTAAGCCCCAACTTGCCCCCTGGTTTTCCTCCTTACATTCTTGTGACCAGAGCCTCAAATAAAAACACCATTCCCGGGGTTACACTTACTCTTCCTGCACCCCCCTCACGACACTGGCTCCCTCAAGCCGCCTTTGGCGTGGTCCCACCTGGTTGGAGGGACACAAGAGTAAGTGTCCTTTGGGCTGAAACCCCCATCCAGGTAGCTTTATTGTTCCACCGCTGCCCCCTGGAGAGGAAAGCCCTGATCTGGAGTTGGAGCCTCTTTCTGAAGGAGATTTAGAGAATCTTTTGAAAAGAAAGGAGATTTCTGGGGTGATGGTGGATTTAGCATTTTTCAGTGTGGGGAGGGCATGAAGTCCTTCTGTGGAACCAGGGTGGAATTACTTTTTTAAACAGACATTTCTTTTTGTGTGAAGATCTTATTTATTTTTAGAGAGGGGGGAAGGGAAAGAGAGGGGGAGAGAAACATCAATGTGTGGTTGCCTCTCATATGCCCCCTACTGGGGACCTGGCCCGCAACCCAGGCATGTGCCCTGACTGGGAATCGAACCCGCGACCCTTTGGTTCACAGGCCGGCACTCAATCCACTGAGCCTCACCAGCCAGGGCTCTCTTTTCTTTTTTAGACGAGATTGGGCGCCTTCAGGATGGTATGGACTCCCTTTTCTTTTTTAAAGGAGGAACAGCCTCCAATGAGGAAAAGCTTCCATGCTTTCTGTAGGAAGGAGAGACTGTTTCTAGAACAGAGCAATTGTGATCAGATGTTCTGTTCCTTTCTACACTTCCCACGTGGAGTCAGCACCCTCTGAGAGGGAGTGACAAATCATTATTTATTTTCTGTTAGGAGGTAGGAAAGCTGAGGAGAGAAATTTGCTGTGGGGGACACTTTTACTCCGAGGGGCCACGAGTGAGGCTGGGGGAGACTTTGCAGAATTCCCGAGGCACACTGTGGTTAAGGAGCTTAGAGAGGTGTGAGGCCAGCCCTATTGGCTCACAAGGAAACTGAGGCTTGGGGAAAGCAATGCCTGGCTAAGAAGTGACAGAAGCAGGACTTAAACCCGGCTTTGTCAACTCCTAGCCTGGGGCTTTTCCCAGCACAGCTGACAGGGGAGTTCGCCTGCTGCTTTGGAGAGTGATGCCGTTGAGGATACTGTTGCTGTGCTATGTTTGACCTGTGGTGGAGATGTGTCTGGGGTGGGTGGCATTGATCCCTATGGCAAGGGAACTGAGGAGGAGGAGGGGGAGAATTAGGGGCTAGGTCCAGAGAAAAAGGGTCAAGGTCACTGCACAATTGGATGGGTGGCTTGTGGGGCATTAGTTCACCTAGAATGCTGAATTCCAAGTCAGGGAGGGGACTATTTCTCCCAGGAGGGCAGAGGAGGGCGCTTCACCAAGACACCAGGAAATGTGTGCTCCTCTCAAAGACCTGCAAAGTTTATCATTTCCTGTTTCTCCAGAGGGAATTGTCATTTTAATCTTTTCAAAATCAGAGGAGGGGGCCCGAGGGAACTTTCTGAGGCAATGTTAATTAATGTTTTCTAATATATTATGGTCACGTTTACCACACTGTACACAATTACCAAAACTCAATAAGCTGTGTGGTTAAAATGGATAAAAAATAAATAAACTCAGAGTACGGGAGTGACTTAGACCCCAATAAAGCTGTTGTTAAAAAACAGAAAAACAAAGCCCCAACAAGTCAAAACAACAGAACCCCGGAGAGAACAGCTCAAGGTCTGGTTTTGTGGGCCAGGCGGGCGGCAGCTCCTTATTTGCAACTTTGGCTCCCAAATCCCTGCGTCCTTAGCCCACTCCTTTCTTGATCAGCAACAGCCAAGGCCAGCTCGCCCGGGGGAGGTCAGAAGTTGCAGGAGAAAGAACTGGACAAACACACAAACCACCTCTTCGTTTCCTGTAAAATCCTGTTTAATGTGTAACATTTCAGGCAGAGAGAGGCCTTGGGGACTACAGGCAGAGGCAGCCCCGACCAACCCCCACTCCAATTTATCTGCCTGCTTCTTTCTCCCTCCTTAACTCCTCCACCCCAGATGCATCCTCCTTTTCCTTGAGGCCCCAAGCGCTGCTCCTCCTTTTCTTGCTACCCTCCCTTCTCCACCCACAGGCCCACAGCACCCTCCCTGCACCGCACTTGCTTGATTCCCTCTCCACTGATGTGACTCCAGAAATAGGATATCTGACAGTACAGGGTTAAGATTAGTTTCATCATTGGAGATGCTGTCAGAGCATCCTATGTCTTGTCCCCAGTGGTCCCAGGGAGATGGAGAGGGAAGAGGAAGGAGAGCAGACCACAAGAGCTGCCCACACCCCCAATAACCTTGAGCACTGACTTACGTGGCCTCAGGCTCCCCACCCCTTCAGCACCTCAGACAGAATGCCCCCGGGAGGAAGGGGAGCTGGGAGGGAAGGGAGGTTTTGATGGAGCTCTCCTTGGCAGGCAACGGCCTGTGCACCAGAAAGGGAGAAGGGGGCACAGGCACAGGGCAGGGTGGGGAGGTGGGATGGGACATTGCCTGGTATGTGGCATCAGCAGGCAGAACAACGGTCGCTCTTCTCACCCAGCCCTGCCCCAGTGCCTGGGCTGCGTCGCAGTATGTCTTTCAGGGAGCCGTCCTGCTCACTCAGCAGCTTGTTGATCTCATTCTGCTTGTATTCAGGTGAGAGGCGGTGGCCGAAGCCCGAGCCCTTGCGGGAAGGCGGATTGGAACGTTGCCGGGCTCGGCGGGCACAGGCCCGGATGATGAGGTACACCACTTCAGCCACGTTGAGGATGATGCAGATGCCAGAGGCGACCAGCATGAAGACGGTGAAGACTGTTTTCTCTGTGGGGCGGGACACGAAGCAGTCCACTGTGTTGGGGCAGGGGTAGATGTCACACTTGACAAGCCGCATCATGGCGTAGCCCGGGTAGAGCAGATAAAAGACGTACATGAAGGCGGCTTCAAACAGCAGCCGGAAGACCACACTGATGACATAGGTCCACCACAGTGTCCCTGAGATGTGGAACTTGTGCCTCTTCACCTCCTCCATGTGGAGGGGGTCCCCATGGCCCTCAAGTCGCAGCATTTTCTTTTCTATGTGCTGCTGGTGAGCCACGTGCATGGCCACGAGGAGAGCTGGGGTAGAAACCAAGATGAGCTGCAGAGACCACAGACGCACATGGGAAATGGGGAAAAACTGGTCGTAGCAGACGCTGTTGCAGCCGGGCTGGAGGGTGTTGCAGATGAAGGAAGACTTCTCGTCACCCCACACACTCTCTGCAGCCACCACCAGCACCATGATTCTGAAGATGAAGATGACCGAGAGCCATACTCGGCCAATGGCGGTAGAATGCCGGTTCACGCCACTGAGCAAGGTGTACAAGCCCGTCCAGTTCATCCTGCCTCATTCACACCTGCAACACATGAGCCGCAAAGCAAGCTGTCAGAGAGCTGAGGCAGCAGGCTGGTCACCATAACACCACCTGACAGCCCCCAGCCCTTTCAAGAACCAGTGACAGGGAAGGAAAAAGGAGTCATGGCTTTCCTCATCAC
Source organism: Micronycteris hirsuta (assembly GCA_004026765.1). Taxonomy (NCBI): domain Eukaryota; kingdom Metazoa; phylum Chordata; class Mammalia; order Chiroptera; family Phyllostomidae; genus Micronycteris; species Micronycteris hirsuta. The sequence continues at coordinate 27,403 of PVJI01017608.1, read as the reverse complement.
CCCATCTCCCTTGCCAGCCACTCCTCCTCCTCTTCCTCCTCCTCCTTTTCCTCCTCCTCCTCCTCCCTCACTCATTCCACTTGACTTCCCTGAGCCCCATCTCCCTGTTTTCCTTTCATCCAGCATTCTTTCCTCTCTAGCCCCTTTCTTTGCCACGCCCATAGTATTCTGCCTTTGGCCATCCTTATTAGCTCCCCATCCTCCAGCTCCTTAACTCTGGACCTGGGGCAAACCCAAAAAGCCCTGTTACCTTGGGGAGTGCCTATCCCTGAGGCCACCCAGACAGGTCCCCTATGGTCTCATGTCTGTGCCGGGGGAGTGGTCCCTGGGTCCGCGCCTGCGTCCCAATTCATCACCGCCCGGTGCTGGGGAGTCATATGCTGCTTTATACCCAGTGTCTGCACAATGGGACCTTTGTGGGGCTCTGAACAACGCCCTTTAGAATTCAGATCAAACGCCCTGACTTCCGCCCACCCTACACACAGAGCACTTGTGTCCCAGCGCCGGACACCCAGCCTGCACCCACCTGTTCTGTGCCCGCCCGGTCCATCGCCGCACCCGCCCCATAGCCCCACCAGGAGAATGGCCGCGGTGGAGGGGGAGGAGGTGGAACAAAGACAGGTACATGTAAGAGGGGACCCGAGGGAACTAGGACGCTCTTTCCTGAGGCCCTTCCCTGGGACCCTCCTGAATACTTAGGGCCTGTGGGATTTTTCCTAGGCTTAGATCCCCTCCAGGGTGTGGGTGAGTTAGAGGAGAGGAAAGGGGGCTCGTATTTATTAAGCCAGGAAGTGTGTGAGGCGTTTTCCCACGCATTCTTTCTTTTGACCCACTTAGCCAGCCTCTAAGGAGTGTTACCCTACTCTTTCCAGATGAGGAAGCTACAGCTCAGATGAGTCAAGTCACTCACTGAAGGGCACACAGCTCGGAAGTGTTAGAGGAAGATGAAACACCAAAGGAGCTGAAGCAGAAGTCAGGGCTCTTTCCGCAGTATTACTTGTGCTTTTGCAGATGGTGTCAGCAAAAGCCAGGGCTAATGCTACCCATAAAAGCACAAGCAACACGGAAGTTGTCAGCCTGTGAGTAAATTCCAAATCCAGCGTCGTGGAGCATACCATGACCATCCCTCCTTGAGCTTCTGGAAAGGGAACCCATGCAGAGGGTGGACAGATGGGCACATAGTGGAAGAGGATAAGCCAGGAGGAGGAAGAAAGAGTTAAGCAATCAAATAGAAAGTTAGAAGATGGAATCTTGGTTCTGCACCTAATAAGGCCTTGGGTTGGTAACTGAACTTCTCTGGGCCTGCTTGCTTATCTACAAATGGCCTTAATATCCAGGGTTATTGTGAGATTCAATGAAGCAACTCGCAGAAGTTCTTAGCCCAGCTCCACTTTCGTAGTTGCTGATCAAGGGAAGTAAGAACCTTATGAGGAAGAAAAAACAATGTGCTTTTGGGGGACTAAGTGGGCCGCCAAACCCAATATCCCTCTTTTTTCTTCCCAATTCTGTTGTTGACCTATGCTGTCCATCTGAGATAGAACAGGCTGTTCCTTTGCTGCCCTGCCTCCAATGTCTAATGTACACTGTGACCTCCTGGTTTCTCAAGCTTGCCAATTGCTCTAGGGGAGAAATTCTCTCTAGCTCTTAGATAGGCTAGAAGGCCTCCCCCTACCTCCCACCACTTCGGCCATTAAGTTGTAAGGAGGTCATGTTAGAAGCAGGGAAGTAGAAGCAAGGGAAACACAGGCCTGTACTTGTAGGAAATGCAGGGCATTTCCTGCCCCCCAGTGCAGGGGCAGTAGTTGTGGGAGAAATGCTATCTCCAGTTCTGAGTGGTTCTCCCTGCTCCAGGGGGAAAAGGGTGGGGTATTAACAACTGCAAAAGTTGGGGAATGGGGTGAAAGAGACTAGGGGATGAAGAGACAGTCCGCAGGACATAGATTGCTTTTCTGAACAAGGCTTCTTCATTTAACTTAAAAAAATGATTAGTGAGTTGCCCTGGCTGGTGTAGCTCAGTGGATTGAGCGCGGGCTGGGAACCAAAGGGTTGCCGGTTTGATTCCCAGTCAGGGCACAAGCCTGGGTTGCGGGCCAGGTCCCCAGTGAGGGCCACGTGAGAGGCAACCACACATGGATGTTTCTCTCCCTCTCTTTCTCCCTCCCTTCCCCTCTGTCTAAAAATAAATAAATAAATAAAATATCTTAAAACAAGAGATTAGTGAGTTTATGCTGTGGGCCTAAGGCAGCGTGGGGAAGTGGGAACACGGGGGCCCTTTTCCCCAAGCTTAGGGTTCTGAAGGCAGACCTGCCACAGGAGGCACCGCAGTTAGCTGTAAAGAAATGTTTCATCTGGTGAGACATTAGATTCAAGCACATGTGGTCAAGGAACACTGAGGATAATTGTTTACCGTGTACCTGTTATGTGCCAGGCTCTTTGCATGCGCACTATTTCCTGTAAAACTCAGAACAACCCCGCAAGGCAGGTGTTGCTTTGAATCCTCATGTCAGAGATGAGGCAATTGCCATAAGGAAAAGCGAAGGGAGAGCCCTGACCAGTGTCAGGGCTCAGTGGGTTGTGAGTTGTCCCACAGAGTGAAGGGTCACCAGTTCTATTCCCAGTCAGGGCACAAGCCCGGGGTGCAGGTTTGGTCCTCAGCTGGGGTGCCTGCAAAAGGCAACTGGTCAATGTATCTCTCCCTCTCTTTCTCCTTCCCTTTCCCTTTTTCTAAAAATAAAGAAATAAAATATTTTTTTTAAAAGAAAGGTGAAGGGATTTGTACAAGGGTCACAAGGGTTGCACAGTTAGCACATGACCGAGCTGAGATCTGAGCCAGGCCAAGTTGACTCTAGAGCCCATACTCTGTCCCATAAGCTCCACTGCTCTGGGCGGCAATTATACATTTTCTTTCTGTGTTTTGAGAAACAGGGACATTCAGAAGTGGCCTGGCTTTTATTGTCCTGTAGTTCCCTCTCCCCTTTTCTATCAACTGACAACTCTTTTCCTCTCCTTCCTTCCTAGGCCTTTCCGCTGCATCCTGATTTTGTTCGGTTTTCCCTTCCTTAGCATTCTTTCACTGCTCATTCAAACTCCAAAGCAAGCTTCAGCTGTTCTCCTCTCTCTGTTCCTCAGGGTGCCCCACAAGTAACCTGGCCCCCTCTGAGTTTCTAGATTCTTGTAGCTTTCAGCCTCTCCTCTTCTTGAGTCCTCTGGGACATAGCCAGTAGCTCCCTCTGGGCCCCTAAGGACCCTTGTGTGGGCACTTGGATCTCCAAGTTTTGCTTTCCCACTTGGAAGGAAAGCTGATCCTTATGTCAACATTGTACCTCAAGGTTTAAAAAAAAACATTCAGGAGAGTGACCTGATTTTGAAATCCAAACTCTTGGTGTGACTTCGGGTGAAAGTCCAATATTGATAGGCTTTGTAACTGTTCTGGGCGTATCTTCCCTGTTGTGTTTAATCAGACAAGACTTCTCTGGCCACGTCAGGCTCTGGCCTTGTTCTCACATGCAGATTTGCCCAAACACTCAAGCACAGTTCAAAATCGGGAGATTGCCCTTAGTCCTTAACATCAGTCCTGTAATATTATCCCCATTTTTCAGACGAGGAAGTTGAGGCTCAGGGACGTTAAATAACTTGCCTTAGTGACAACTGCTGTGCTGCTAAATGGAAGAGTCAAGTTTCAATCTTATTTTCCTGGCATCTCAAAGCCTTTGTATGTACATTGCACTGCCTTTGGCGGCCTCTGTTCCTTTAAAGACTTTGTATTCTGAAACCAGGCCCACAACTCAAAATCTGGTACTCCTTCCCACATGTGCTTGTGTGTGTGGGTGCATGCATACATACACACACACACACACACACACACACAAGCACGTGCTGACACACATGCATGCGCATACACATTCATCAAATCCCTCTCTTTCTTTCTGTCCCCTCCCCGTCCCTCCTTCCAACTACAGGAAATTCTGGTGTTTTCTCGGTTTGGTAAAGAGGAGCCGGACTCCACACTTTGCCCCCGCTTCCCCACCTTCTCACAGGCAGCTTGTGACTAGGTGAGGACAGGGGGCTTTCTGTGAGATTAACTTCTAAATTTCGGGCCACCTTCATCCATTTGGCATGGCTGAGGCCAAACTCCTCCAGTCCTCTTTCTCTCCCCCTGCTTCTCTTCCCTGCCTCAGTCTCGCGCTTCCACAGCCCCTCAGCCATTGCCTTGTCCCCTCTACCCTGCCATATCTATTCTGTGGCTAGGCCTGGGGCAGGGCCAGTGTAGCTCATTCCAAATTTCTCCTTTTCTCGCTCTGCCGTGGTCTTTTCATAGAACCTCTGCTACTTTCAGCTTCCTCACTGATTCACCATTGGACCTATATCTTTCTTTTTTTTTAAGAGACAGAGGGAGAGAAACGGCAATGTATGGTTGCCTCTCACATGGCCCCCACTGGGGACCTGGCCCGCAACCCAGGCATGTGCCCTGACTGGGAATGGAACCGGCGACCCTTTGGTTCCCAGCCCGTGCTCAATCCACTGAGCTACACCAGCCAGGGCTGGACCTAGACCTTCTTACTCCTCCATCAACTATATGACTTCCTGTGTCTCTCTCTACTTTGGCATATCAGCACAGCCACCACTTAGGGAATACTTAGTGTGTGCTAGAGTGGTGGGTTTATTAACTCTCATCCTCACAACAGCCCTGTGAGCTATGGGTTATTTATTTTCTTCAGTTCACACGTAAGGCAAGGGAGCCTCAAAGAAGGTGAACAACTTATCACACAGCTGGTAAGCAAGTGCTGGGACTCTCGTTAAGATTCATGTTGGTCCCTCACCAAAGCCTGGGCCCCTTCCCCATTGCTCTGCTGCATCCACATCTATTCTCTGTCCATTCAAATCCCTTTCTGGTCTCTATTCTCCTGTTATGTCATTTTGTAAGTCCTTGCATTGTGCCATGCCATTCTTAACAGCTGGAAAACTTTCACACAGTTGGAAGGCTACCCCTCCTTTAGATGTCCAAATCATCATTTACTCCAAGGTCTGCTTAAGTCTGCCTGCCTCCCTCAAAAAGATGGAAATGCATGCTCCCAAGTCTCAGCCCTGTTGGCTGGCCCTCTACACATACTGAATGCACTGTATTTAGCTGCCTGCAGCCCCCATGTTGGTTGCACGGCTGGTTTACCTTCTAATCAGGGAAGGAAAAGAGCACCTGGAAGTGCCCAACGGTCTCACTGAAACTTAACTTAGCCCTGTGTGGTGGAATATGCTTTAAAGAGATAAACGGGGCCAACCTGTACCAGACGGCCCCTCCAGTCCTCCTGGGCATTCAGCTCTATGTGGACAAGGGGCATCCTTGGCTGGGGAAAAAGATTTGGGTGGGGGAATGACTTGGAGCCTGGAAAGAGGATAAGAGTTGGGGGTTACAAAGAAAGGCTAAGCAAGCCTGCCACCTGGCAGGAGGGGCCCAGCTCAGAGGGAGGTAAAGAAAGGATCTAAGTGGCTGAAAGCCAAGGCCAAGAGACGACAAGACTCAGACCTCTCCCCAGCCCCCATTCCTGTTCCCTGTGCCACACCAGCATCCACTTGTCCACCTCTCTCAGCCCCCGGCTTCCTCACCTGGCTGCTGCTGCTGCTCTTTCCCGGGAATGTCTGCAGACGTGTCTGTACTATGCTACCAGGTACTGTCAGTCCAGCCCAGGGGAGGGGCAAAGAACCCAGGGCCTGGCCACACGTGGCTCATGGCCCAAGACAAACATTAACCCGCCCCACTTCCTCTCACGCACAATTATTAAGTAAGACGGATCCCTTGAGGTTCCAATGGCTTTGGATAGACAGATCACATAGCCTGGAGTTATTACCCTGTCCCAGAGGGAGAGAGGCATCATTGTCACCCATGTGCCCACGTTTAGCCCATCTCATCTGGGAGACTGAACTGCATGGACCTGGGCTCATCAACAGCCCTCAGCCTTCCCCCACCCTCGGCCACAGGTAGACTGCATGTACTAGCAAGCTTCAGAGAGGGTTCCTGTGCTCCCTTTAACCCTTACAGCTCCCAGCCTTTAAAAGGATATGGCTCTGGAGAGAAAAGAGGACATGGGCAGTGTTTACTGGCACTTTGAGGTCAAGGCGAGGATGACACTACTTCCCTCACCTTGCAGTACCCGGATGTTCTTTGACTCTCTGCTTATTGACCATGTCTTAAGTGGATGGGGATGGACCAAAGTATTTCCAGTTCACCCTAGAGCCCTGAAACCACTTCAAAATGCTCTTCTACCCTCGGGGCTAAGGCAATTGGACTGCAATGCATACCAAGCAACAGATCTTGGCAATCATTAAAGTAAACAAATTATGTCAACCATTAACTGTGGGATCAGTCCAGTTTGAAGGAAGATGTACCTGAAGACCCTGCTAATTCTGTGGCCTGAATGGCAGCAAAGAAGTAAGTGAAGTCAGCAGAGATTTGTTTCCTGCCTTGTGTACGCCTTTTCACCTCAGGCTCACTGCTGGAAAGAGAGCCAGAGCCTCAGCTTCCCTTAGCCAAACCTGGGCATATGGGTACATCCATTGGTGAGTCTTTACTGGACATCTACTGGGTACTTAGTACTGGATACATGCTGGGGACAGAATGGGGACAGGTGGCAGAAAAAGGGAAAACATCCTAACTCTTCTCTTTTATTTTTTTATCCTCACCTCTTGATTTTTGAGAGAAGGGAAGGAAAGGAGAGAGACGGGGAGAGAAACATTGATGTGAGAGAGAAACATTGATTAGTTGTCTCTCGCATGTGACCCGACCAAAGACCGAACCCACAACATATGCAAGTGCTCTGACCTGGCATCAAACCCACAACCCTTTGGTTTACGGGATGATGTTCTAACCAACTAGACACACCGGCCAGGGAACCAACTGTTCTTAAGGCAACATACAAAGTACTTTGCAAGTGCTGTATTACTTTATTTGATCCTCAAAATAACCCTATGCTGCAGGCATTGTTAATATTTCCCATGTTACAGAGGAATTAAGGCACACAGAGGCTTTCATAATAGAAGTCACCCAGCTAGTAAGTAACAAAGCTAGATTTGAACCCAGGCAGTCTGGCTCCAGAACTTGCTCCACTACCTCACAGCCGATGAGCTCTACAGATCCCATTGAGAATCCAAGTAAGAACCGGTCCCGGACTCTAGAAGGTTCTAAGCTAGCACAAGAAATGAGACATGTACCTTAAAAAAAGACCCAAAGCAATGGACCTTTATTCCTCTTTTTAAAAAAGATTTTATTTATTTATTTTTAGTGAGAGAGGAAGGGAGGGAAAAAGAGAGGGAGAGAAACATCGATGTGTGAGAGACACAAGTTGCTTTTTACGCGCCACCTACTGGAGACCCTGGCTGGCAACCCAGGCATGTGCCCTGACTGAAAGTGAACCAGCAACCTTTTGGTTTGCGTGCTGGCACTCAGTCCACTGAGCCACACCAGCTGGAGCTATTCCTCAATTTTTGTGAAAGAATGTAAACATGCATTTGAAAGAACCTGATGGCTAAGTGAACACCAGCCATGGCCTTCAGGCTGACCTGGTTTGCAATTAGATTAGGAGAAGGAGGGCAAAAAGGTAACTTGCCTAGTTCACGCAAATAATGTTTCTGGAAAACACAGTTGTTTACAAGTTTTACCTATATTTTCCTAGAGTCAAGGGAAGACTTCATAAAGCCACATACAGTAAAATTGAAAATTGGATGAACATCCTGCAGTGTTAGAGACGTGTACCTTTCTACCGGCAACAAGGGAGTATGTCCTAAATGCTATCTGTAGATAGGAGGTGCCAAACAGCATTCAGACAGAGTAGAAGAAGGTAAGTTTCATGGAAGAGGCAGAGCTGGGCTCAGTCATGAAGGAGATGGAAGGCCAAACTTTCTAGGTGACAGAAAGCTGTGAGATGTGTTTGGGAATGGTGGGCAGACCTGTTTGACCAGAAGAGAGAGCTCCTATAGCAGAGCTCCTCGCAAAGGAAACCTCGGGCCAATATCAGCGTGTACTCATTGTTCCTTGGAGTTCTGGCATGGGTTCTTTAGGGTGACTGCAGTTCTAAGCTACAGGAAGTCTATTTGAATAGTCTGTAGCTGTAAAAAAAAAAAAACACCAAACTGTCGGTAGAATTGACTTGTCCTCTGCCTGTTTATTGCTACTTGAAGTCATCTTGTTGATGAAGTATTGATCCTTCAAGAGAGAGGAAAGGTGAGTAGAGAGAAGGGAGGGCATGGGAGGGAAAAGGTTGGAGGGAAATGGAGGGAAGAGGGGGAAAAGTACTGCACTGAGCCATGTAAATCTACTTACTCCTGGTAAGCAGCCAAAATCAACCTCTGCCCTTGCCCTGGCTGGTGTGGCTCAGTGGGTTGTACACCATCCTGTAAACCAAAGGGTCGCTGGTTCAATTCCCAGTCAGGACACATGCCTGTGTTGTGGGCCAGGTCCCCAGTTGGGAGCATGTGAGAGGCAACCACACATTGATGTTTCTCTCCTCTTTCTCCCTGCCTTTCCCTCTCTCTAAAAATAAGTAAGTAAATAAAATCTTTTTAAAAATAATAAAATCAGCCTCTGCCTTGAATCCTAAAGCAGACTTGCTTCTTATAATGGATGCTTTGGGGGAATATTGGAAGGTTTTACATCAGGCTGCTTAGTTCCTTGGATTCTCTCAGGGAGACCTTCATTAGATCTTGACACATACAAAGTAAGAGGCACTAAACATGGTTCAAACATCAGCCCCGACAATGACTTCCCCTATTTCCGTTCCACCCAGGACCAGGATAGCACTTCTTGCCAGTGACATCATTGCAGTTCAGAAGTTCAGACCTCATCCACAGAATCAATGAGCAGGCTGGTGGGAACTCTGCTCATGACATCACAGCAATCTTGAGGCTTCCTCACATGGTATGCAGCGGCACTGCCTATCATGTGGAGCCCATCACCCAGCCTGTCCCTGGGCCTCATTATTGAGCAAAATGTGGCATTGTGTATGCCTTTGATCAATGAGACAGCATTGCTGTACGACTCAGAAATCAAAGTGGACGGCTTCCAATATAAATGCTGCTTAAGACACACAAGCAAAACCTCTTCCCGAATGGGTCCATGAGATGAAGGAAATGGGGAACCATGAATATCTGCATAGCATCTCAAATGTCCCCACCCCAGCTCAGGCTGTGGAAGGTTATGCAAACTCAAACTGTATGTAAGTGCTGCTAGGGAAAGATAGAGGTGGTCAATATTCATAATTGATCATTGGTTTTCACAAATCCTTTTCAAGAAGACACATAATTATACGAATGGGTCTGTGCCCCAGGAATTCATACTCTTAGAAGAAGTCAACTAGAGGGAGTTAGTATTTTTCCAAGTGGTTTCTGAAGAACGCCAATGCTCCAATTCACCTGACAGTTAGGCATATACCTTTTGCTTTAAGGACAGTTTGGAGTGGGGAACAAAAGCAAAGTGCTTTCAGCACCCCCCAAACTTAATTGTATGAAATATCCTAAAACCTGCCCCACATACTCAAGATGGTACATTTATTCTACCAAGAGTAAAACCTAAAGGTGAGGCAGTGCTTTTTGGAGCTTATAGATTTCTGGGGAAGAATGAGCCGTCAGCAGCACCATATCCACTCCCTGCAATTTGGAATTCATTTTGCCCCTGTTTTTGTGTTTTATGAAGACCTTAATTCCTGGGCCTTGAGAAATGACACTATATTTCACTGATGTCTGACCACTGCACGAACAGAGGGTATGCTTGCAAAAGATTCCAGAAAGTTTGACACCCTTTCACTAGACCAGGTGGCCAAGTAAAAATAAGTGAAATGGAAAATTGGAACTTTTGGGCCACTGTCTTTTTCTTTTTAACATATTTTATTTATTTATTTCTTACAGAGAAAGGAAGGGAGGGAGAAAGAGAGGGAGAGAAACATCAATGTGTGGTTGCCTCTCACGTGCCACCTACTGGGGACCTGGCCCACAACCCAGGCATGTGCCCTGACTGGGAATCGAACCAGTGACCTTTGGGTTTGCAGGCCAGCACTCAATCCACTGAGACACACCAGCCAGGGCCAGGGTACTGTCTTAATGTTGCTTTTATTCAGCCAATACAGTTTGGTGACCACTTCCTGATCACTGTGCTTCGGGATGCATAGCACACTGTAAGACCTCAGGAGTGACACAGAAGTCAAAAGTTCCCAGGTTGAATTCAATCCTGGACTTTTACCTAAGGGGACTAGAGGTAGCATGGTTGGGGTGCATAATCAGAGGGAAGTCCGGGTCATAGCCAGAAAAATGGGGCTAAGTGTCAAGCTTGAAGGGTGAAGTGAAAAGAACATAGAAGTTATCTATTTCTGCTCATTCTCCAGGTTTGGGAAGGCAACCTGATGAGCCGATGCCCTGCCCATTAGGCTAATAATTTAGTACTTTCCTTCCAGTTTTCTTTCTTTATATACATACCCATCATTAAAATCATACTGTACATACAGAAGATTTTTCCCATAGAATCCTTTTCCAGGTGTTCCAAATAGAAATCTAATGGTCTATCACCCACCCTTGAAGATGAGGGCCCAATAAACACATGTAAACCAGGCTCTAAATAGAAGCCCTTGCACTCACCCTTTCTGTCTAATCTTTGGACTCCTCTGTTTCTCTCTCTGTTAGCCAAGTTTGCCAGTAATAACACCATGCATGACTCATCCAGGGTCCCCATGCCTCAGTGATCACAACTGCTGCCCCTGCCCCTTCCTGGAACCACCCAGCACTACCAGCTCAATGCTTTGGGGAGTGTCAGATGGATAACAACGCCCTGAAGGCCAAGGCTTCTTCTCCCATGCACCACTCATTGGACGGATGGTGGGCTATCCAGGTAGGAAACCCAGGCAGTATTTCTTCTACTCCACCTTCTCAGCCAGCCCTGCTGCACGTTAGAGGACTGAGTTCTAGGCCCATTCACATCTGTGAAATCATGAACTCCATTGCCTTCTGACTGAAGACCCCCACCTCCCTGTTCATACACATCCATCCTTCCTGTCAGAGACAGGGAGCTAGAATATGAGCTCCATGGACTCCTGGACTGACCCACCTACGTGGATTCTGGCACCTGGTCCAGGGAGAGAGCACTGGGCCAAAGGGGCACCCACAAGAGCTTGACTCCAACCATAACACCTTGTGCCTCTCAGAGAGCCAACTCAGCTCCAGCCCCAGCCAATACAACAGTGTGTGTGTGTCAAGGGGAAGATAGGATCTATCTTGTATACCTTCTTTAAACTGCCAAATCAGTCTCTGCAACAGACTCTGAGTGCTCTGTGAAAAGAGGAACTCTAATACATCTTCATCTTTCACAGTCTTCATTCTAACTAACCCGCTTACATTAAACTAATCCTTGCGCCTGAACAGGGCAATCCTGCTGCCAAGCCTCCCAGACAAAGATTTTGTCTCCCTTCTTCTGTTTCCATTCTCATCTTGCTTTTTGTTTAAAGATTATGGGCCCTGGATGGTGTGGCGCAGTGGATTGAGTGCCAGCTTGCGAACCAAGGGGTCGCTGGTTTGATTCCCAGTCAAGGCACATGCCTGGGTTGCAGGTCAGGTCCCCAGTTTGGGGTGTGCGAGGGGCAACCACACATTGATGTTTCTCTCTCTCTCTCTCTTTCTCCTTTCCTTCCCCTCTGTCTAAAAATAAAATAAATAAAATCTTTTAAGATTATGGTTCTCCTCTCTGGCTTTGCTGCCATGCTCCTCCTCAAGTGAAAACCAATTGTAGTTGGATGTCCCGAGGATCCTCCTTCCTCTGCTTATCCCAAAGGCAGACGCATCCACAACAAGGATTCTACACTCTGTGGAGCCTCTGCTTCGGACATAAAGAGCTTCAGATCCTCTGAAGAAGCCTCCATTTCGGTTGTCCCCTCGCCCCGCCCCCGCCAACAAAAGACAAGGGTGATGGACCTGCACTATCTAATAGGAAGTAGGTCTTTGGTGGCATTGGGTTTGTCAGCATGAGGACACATTTCAATGTCAAACAGTTATTGATTTCTGAATCTGAGTTAGTGCTTTACAATAAACATTAACTACTATTTCTCACCACTGACATTTCATCTCATGGTGTCTGGGCTGGGTTAAGCCGTAGAGTGCACCAAGGTGGGCACTATTCCTAGAGAACAATATTGTCTATGGAACTGAGCTACACACCTTGATAAAGAAGCCGTGACTGTTATCACATGAGTCCCAAGAACTTCCACAACAATTTCATCCTCATCACAAGGCTTTTTTTGGGGGAAGGGGCTCTTTTTAAGGATTAAACCTAACTCTAAATGATGTAGGCATGTATGTAGCGTTGGAGTGTTTTGCTCAGTTTTAATGATGATAAGTTTGTCTCAAACCCCAGAAGAGCCATTTCTCATCTGGATTCCTTGAGCTGGCTGCTGCTTCTAATGCCACCGTATGCTGTAATCCCTTGGAATGAAATGCTGCATGTCAGAAGACCTTCGTAACCCATCTTTCATCAGGATACTCAAAGCCACCAGACATAGTGTGAAATACGCAAACTGGATGGTAGCTTACAGGGGGCCCCTGCTCTATCTCTTTTCCTTCTTAAACCGAGTTATTGAAAGATATGCCTACATTTGCTGTTTACACTTCTTTATCACCCATTCACTCTTCAGTTCCACTCCAATCTGGCTTCTGCCCCTACTCTGTACTGCACTGAAACTGTTTTCAGCAAAATCATTTTGTTGTTGAAGTGAGTAGCCATCTCTCAGAATAAGGCTTACTAACTCTGAGGTGTTTGATTCACTTGACCACTCCCACTTTCTGGAAACATCCTCCTCCTTTGATCTTTTTCCTTTTAAATTTTTTTAAAAAATATTTTATTTATTTATTTTTAGAGAGTAGGGAAGGGAGGGAGAAAGAGCAGGAGAGAAACCTCCATGTGCAGTTGCCTCTGGTGCGCCCCCTACTGGGAACCTAGCTTGAAACCCAGGCATGTGCCCTGACTGGGAATCAAACCGGTGACCCTTTGGTTCTCAGGCTGGCACTCAATCCCCTGAGCTACACTACTCAGAGAATCCTTTTTTAAAAAAATTATTTTATTTATTTACTTTTAGCGAAGGAGTAAGGGAGGGAGAGAAACATTGAAGCCCAAGAGATACATCAATTGGATGCCTCTTGCACCCCCCAACTGGGGACCTGACCTGCAACCCAGGCATATGTCCTGACTAGGAATCCAACTGGCAATGTTTTGGTCTGCAGGGTGGCACTCAGTCCACTGAGTTACACCAGCCAGAGCTTGTGCTGAGAACTTTTAATGCCTACTTTCTCAGCAACTTTCAAATTTTCAATACAACACAACTAACTGCATTTAGCATGCTGTATATTACATCTCCGTGATTTCTACCTTTTGACTCCCTTTACCCACTTTGCCTACCTTCCACCCACCACCTCTGAACCACCAATGTGTTCTCTGCAATACATATTATTCTATATCCCTTCTCACTGGCCATTATCACATGACCATTTTAAATGTCACAAAATCTTTCTCTAAAACAGGGTTTCAAATGGCTATATCATCTCCTTTAATTTTTGCTATACTTTTCTCTACTGGGTCACCCATGTCTCTGACTGCTCCATACTTTCTTCTTCCTCTGCCCCTCAAGTGTTGATGTTCCTCAGAGTTCCATTCTATCTGTCCTTATCCCTTCTCGAACTCTCTTAGAGCAGTCCCATCCACTCCCACACCTTCAGCTACTGAGAGTTTCAATGAAATGTATACTTCCAAACCTGCTGTTCCTCCAATGGTTCCCTTATCTCAGTGAATGGTATTATATCCATCCAATTGCCCAAGCCAAAAACCTGGGGAGTTGGCATTAGCTTCTCTGTCTTGCTCACCCTCCTACCACTCAATAAATAACTAAACCCTATAAGTTTTTTTTTATTCAAATATAAGGAGTCAGAAGTGTTAGCGGATTTTAAAAAGACTTTATTTAGTTACTTTTTAGAGAGAGAGGGGAAAGGAGGGAGAAAAGGAGAAAAACATCAATTTGTGGTTGCCTTTCGCATGCTCCCAACTAGGGACATGGTCCACAACCCAGGCATGTGCCCTGACTGGGAATTGAACCAGCAACCTTTTGTTTGTTTGTTTTGTTTTGTTTTTTAAAGATTTTATTTATTTATTTTCAAAGATAAGGGAAGGGAAGGAGAAAAAGAGGGAGAGAAACATCAGTGTGTGGTTGTCTCTCACATGGCCCCCTACTGGGGACCTGGCCCACAACCCAGGCATGTGGAATCAAATCCAGGACCCTTTGGTTCCCATGCCTGCACTCAATCCACTGAGCTACACCAGCCAGGACACCTTGTCATATCTTCTAACTCCTTCTATTCCACTTCCACTGCTCTGATACAGACTCTGATAATTTTACAATTGAATTCCTAAGCCAGTTTCCTGCCTCCCTAGCCCCATTCATGACCTCTTCCCATCCATTCTCCAAACTTTCTTCAGTGATCTTTCTAAAATGTATATCTGATCATGTCACTTTCCTGCTTAAAATCCTCCACTGGCTCCTCACCACCTTTGGGGTAAAATCTGCATGTAACACCTTTTCTCTATTTCTTTACCAACTCTTTTTCATTCTTTAAAAATCAGCTCAGATAGTCTACCATTTACATACAAAGGCTAAGGAGTAGTGAGACATAACCAGTGTTTTTTGTGCTAAATTCAGGAGTTTGAGTTTTATTCCCTTCATTTTCTCTATCCTTCCATTTCTCTTCTGCACTGCATATCTCTGAGATAGCACTTATCACAGCTCATCATATTGTCTGTTTCCTTGTGTGTCTCTTCCATTAGAATACTACTTTTGAAGGGAAGGGACCATTCATGTCTGTATGAGCACCTCTATGCCTAGCACATAGTCGGTGTTTAAAAAAAGTTGGATGAATGACAATTGAATGAATAAATAGACAAGGCCAACAAAGAAAGGAACTTAAGGCCTTCAACCTGTCCTTAAGCCGTCAACATGATAATGTAGTTACCTTTTATCTTGGCCATATCCAAGGCATCACTTCCAGAATGGGAATGATCTGCATAGCAGCCTTAACAAAAAGCTTGTTCAGAATGGCCTGGAACAGACCCTGCTGCTGAGATACCATAAAGGTGTGTTATACATGTCAACCTCCTTGGCCTGTATCACCCATCACTGCTACCACTCTTCCAAGGGAAATGATGCAGGGAGCTCAGTCAAGAATCACTTTTCAGGGAAAGATTAATTCCTGGGTCATAGTAGCCTCCCTTTACAAATGGCCCCAAAGAGTTTTTGCTTCCACCTCCTCACCTCTTCAACATCAGTCACTGCTCTGTCCAGCTACTTGTAACCCACTGGCTGGGGACAATGGACATACATTGACCTCGACTTATTTTATTTACTTATTTTAAAGATTTTATTTTATTTTTATTTTTAGAGAGAGGGAAAGGAAGAGAGAAAGAGAGAGAGAGAAACATCAATGTGTGGCTGCCTCTCACGCACCCCCTACTAGGGACCTGGCCCACAATCCAGGCACGTGCCCTGACTAGGAATCAAACCAGCGACTGCTTTGTTTTGCAGGCCTGCACTCAATTCAGTGAGCCACACCAGCCAGGGTGACCTCGGCTTATTTTAAAGAACGTGTAGATAAGAACTTTGTCTGAGTTGTGTCACCCTTCCTACCTTGTGACCCTCAAGCAAACTGGTTGAAAATTACCAAGGCTGCTCAGAAGCCTGTTGTTGGGGATTTGCCAACAAGGTTTCCCAGATTTGTCTTCTCTCAACATGTCACTCCGTGTTCAGCAATGGGAGTTGGTCTTGCTGAATTACTAATGAGGCAATGTCTGAAGGCTTGACTGCACAGTTTTCATCTGATTTCGATAAATATTTGTTAAGTACCTACCACTTGCCAGGAACTCCGTTAGGGGCTGTGGAGGATGCAAAGATGACAAGGCAAGTCTCACTAGTTGTTTAAATAACCAGCTCTAGCCCTGGCTGGTGTTGCTCAGTGGATTGAGCGCGGGCTGGGAACCAAGCGGTCCCGGTTCGATTCCCAGTCAGGGCACATGCCTGGGTTGCGGGCCAGGTCCCCGTGAGGGCCATGTGAGAGGCAACCATACATTGCTGTTTCTCTCCCTCCCTTCCCCCCTCCCTTCCCCTCTCTCTAAAAATAAATAAAAATAAATCTAAAAAAAATAACCAGCTCTAATATAAAGTAACTGATATATGTGTTAGAGGTATAAGCAACATGTTGTGGGAACACAGGTGAGGAAAAGGAAGGGAGGCGGGAACTGATGTTTACTAAACACCCATCTGTGATGGCAACTCTTGTCACATGTATTAACATAGAGGTTAATTCTGACTAGAGGAATCTGAAGTCTTCATGCACTAGAACATCTGACTTGGGCCTTGGAATATGAGTAAGAATTTGGCAGGAGGAAAATCAAAGTAAGGAGACTCCAAATTGAGAGAACACTATGTAAAACATCAAAGGGCATGAAAATGCATGAAGTGTTGGAGGAACACACAGTATTGGGCATGGCTGAGTCATGGGGTATAAAAGAGTAGTGTGGTTACGAGGCAGGGAAAGATGGGCTGGCATCAGATTTTGGAGGAGTTTTGGTGCCTAGCTTGGAAATTTGAAGTTTACTTAGTAGGCAAGGAAGAATCACTAAAAGCTTTCCAATGAAGGGAGTGACAAGATGGAAATGATGCTTTAGGGGGATTACCTTGGTGGGGTGAACCAGGGAGGGGGTAGGCCAGAGGTTGCAAGATAGGTAGCAGGCTTTGTTCAATAATCCAGGCATGAAGTTAAAAATATTTGATCTAAGGAGGTGTCAGTGGTGACAGATCTAATAAGACTGCAAGAGGCAATGTAGTGTAGTACAAAGTGCATTGGACTAGAGCTTCAATAGCTCTTGGTTCCAGTCCTTACTCCTATTTACAGGCTATACTGATTTACCTTTCAAGGATTCAATGATTTTTCTTTTTAAAAAAAAGATTTTATTTATTTATTTTTAGAGAGGGGAAGGGAAGGAGAGAGGGAGAGAAACATCAATTTGTGGGTTGCCTCTTGAGCGCCCCCCACTGAGGACCTGGCCCTCAACCCAGTCATGTGCCCTGACTGGGAATCGATCCAGCAACCCTTGGGTTCATAGGCAGGTACTCAATGCACTGAACTACACCAGTCAGGGTTCAATTTTCTTTTCTGAAGAAAAAAGAAAGAAAGAAAGAAAGAAAGAAAGGTGAAGCTGAAGAAATAATTATCCTTAAAGTCTCTTGCAGCTCTGATGGCCTCCTGTTTAGACTAAGTCACTTGCCTAAAATCACAGAGCCAGGATTTGATCCCAGGCAGTTTTCTCCACAGAGGCAACGTGCTTGACCACTGCACTACGTGCACGTTTCTGTAGGGCCAATCGACCGCATTTGATAAGGGATTAGCTGACTAGGAGAATGGAGGTGCTGTCATGAGCACCCGCAGTATGACCCTTGTAGGCCATACCTCTTTTTAAAAAAAAATATTTTATTGATTATGCTATTACAGTTGTCCCATTTCCCCCCCTTTCTTCTCCTCCACCCCACCCCTCCCATTCCCTGCCCTTTAGTTTTTGTCCATAGGTCATACACATAAGTTCTTTGTCTTCTACATTTCCTATACTATTCTCAACCTCCCCCTGTCTGTTTTCTACCTCCCATTTATGCTACTTATTCTCTGCCCCTTTTCCCCCTCTCTCCCCCTCCCACTCCCCTGTTGATATCCTTCCATGCCTTACATAAATCCCTTTAACATTTCATATAATAAAGGCTGGGTAATGATGAGCTCCTTGAACTTGACCTTATCTGAGAAGCACTTTATCTGCCCTTCCATTCTAAATGAAAGCTTTGCTGGATAGAGTCATCTTGGATGTAGGTCCTTGCCTTTCATGACTTGGAATACTTCTCTCCAGCCCCTTCTTGCCTGTAGGCCATACCTCTTGAAGAGGGTCACATTATAGTCTTTCCTATAAGTCAGGGCACACCTCCGGCTCCAGAGAAGTAGATCGCCCAGCTGAGACTATACCCGGTAGCAGCAAGGAACGAGATGAGAACTACAAGAGTTGCTGCACACATTCAGTTTTTATTAAATGCAGGTTCACATGAGATAGAACACACTCCAAGCTTCAATAGCTCTGAGCGTGTGCTATCCTCTATATCCTATCCTCTATATTATATATTATAACACACAGTTGAAACACAACAGTTAATGGGGGAATTAATGAATCCAAATCTCAGAGTCTCAGTCCCAGGTTCAGCAGACAGCATCAGTGAGCAGATGTCTCAGCCTGATAGAAGCAGTACCTCAGGCAGCATGCCAGTTCCGAAGCTCAGTTAGTCAGAGCCTCCAGTGGCACATGCCCAGAGTAGTGTGGAGAAACATCTTGTGGTGGGAGATTTGCTGTCTTGGTGGTGGCTCTGAAGGCCACCTGAATCATGCTCATATTCTTGGCACCTGATTGAGCCAGGAAATTCTGTGGCTTAGGGCCAAGAGCCCCCAGTGCTGTGTCAGTAGGTGTGTACTCTCTGCAGACATGTCTATGTGCCAATATCTTGGGTGTGCCACCCTGGCAGGCATTTAGCACAGCACCTGGCATGGCTTAGGTAGTTTCCTTCTTGAACCAAATGGTCATGGCTGACTGCCAGCCATCTTGGTTGACACGAGTGACTCCATTTTGTTTTATATACTTTATGCTATATCTTGACCAGATCAAAGCCATTTTATTGGTCCTGCTCTCCACAGGTGCCATTAATAAGATAGTGGAGTCAAAGATGGAAGCTCTTTGTGGAGAAAAATGATGCTTTAGACATGGTGAGTGTGAGGTGTTTGTGAAACATCTAGCTAACTGTTGGAAGGACAGGATAGCAGTTCTGAAGAGAGACATGGGTGGGAGACTTCAATTTGGCAATCATAAACCTAAAGGAAATCCTAGAAGCTATGCAAACAGATGACTTCCTCTTTATAGAAAGAGGAAGTAAGTATAGGAGAGCAAAGAGCAAAGACCCATGGGAAGTAAGAAAAGGGAGGGAGAAAGACAGGGAAGGAACAACTGACTGTGAACCCTGAACAAGCTACTTCCATTTTCTGGCTCTTTAATCTCATCATTTGCAGAATGAGGGGGTTGGAGCAAGTAAGCTGTAAGGCTTTCAGCTGAGACATCTTACGCATAATCAAAGAAGGTAGAAGAGAACAAAATGCCATGGAAACTGCAGAACGGAATTTCTGAAAGGAGACTTTAGGATGTCTTTTGCATCCAATACTGCAGAGGGTCAGGGACTGAAGATTTAGATGAAGCCACTGCATTTACCAATTTAAAAATCCTGTCCAAGGTAAGAACCTCTGTCTTCCTCACAGGCCACTAATTTTCTGTACCTCTTCTCCTACCACTTGTAAACACGAACATTCTGCAAAATTCCGTTCTCTGCCCTTTACAGAGAGCCTCAGCCACTCTCCAAGCTCAACTGTCTCTACAAGGTGAGTCAGAATGCTGTAGTTCACACCTTCCTTTTGCACTTCATTTTTAAAAAGCTTTTATTTTTATTGATTAGGTTCCACATATAGGTGAAATCATATGGTATTTCTCTTTTACCACTGGGCGTACTTCACTTAGCATAATGTTTTCCAGTTCCACCCATGCTGTTGCGAAGGGTAGGAGTTCTTTCTTTCTGCTGCGCAGTATTTCATTGTGTAAATGTACCACAGTTTTTTGATTCACTCGTTTACTGATGGGCACTTAGGTTGCTAATCAACAAAACAAACAAGCAAGCAAAATACAACCACAGACATTGAAATAAAGAACAAACTGACAGTTACCAGAGAGGAGAGGGGAGAGGGAGAATAGGGAAAGGGCCATCAAGAAACATGTATAGCCCGGCTGGTGTAGCTCAGTGGATTGAGCGCAGGCTGGGAACCAGAGGGTCCTAGTTCGATTCCCAGTCAGGGCACATGCCTGGGTTGCGGGCCAGGTCCCCAATGAGGGCCATGTGAGAGGCAACCATACATTGCTTTTTCTCCCCTCCCTTCTCCTCCCTCTGAAAATAAATAAATAAAATCTTAAAAAAAAAAGAAACATGTATAAAGAACACATGGACAAAGCCAAAGGGGGCAGGTTTGAGGGTGGGAGACGGGGATGGATAGGGCAGTGGGGCCGTGATGGGGGGAAAATTGAGACAACTGTACTTGAACAACAATAAAAAATAAAAATAAAACTCACAGAATGTATTCAGCACAAAAAGATTTTATTTTTAGAGAGAGAGGAAGGGATGGAGAAAGAGAAGGAGAGAAACATCTATGTGCAAGAGAGAAACATAGATTGGTTGCCTCTCACACACTCCCAGCTGGGGATCTGGCCCTCAACCCAGGCATGTACCCTGACAGGGAATTGAACCAGTGACCTTTTGATTCATGGGCTGGCGCTCACTCCACCGAGCCACATCAGCTAGGGCTCAATTTATATCTCTAACTGTCTACTGGACATTTCCATTAGTCACTGAAATTTAGTTTGCAGTAAAAATGAAAATAATATTAAAAATAGGCCCTGGCTGGTGTAGCTCAGTGGATTGAGCAGATTGGGAACCAAAGGGTCCCAGTTCGATTCCCAGTCAGGGCACATGCTTGGGTTGCAGGCCAGGCCCCCAGTGAGGGCCATGTGAGAGGCAACCATACATTGCTGTTTCTCTCCCTCTCTGTCTCCCTCCCTTCCCCTCTCTCTAAAAATAAATAAAAATAAAATCTTAAAAAAAAGTAATATTAAAAATAATAGCTAACACGTATTGAGTATTTATTCTGTTTTTGTCCTATAAATAAGGTAGGTAGGTTATTATCCCCATTTTACAAATGAGGAAACTGAGGCTCAGAAATGTTAAATAATGTGTCTAAGGCACAGGTGGCAAACATAAGGCCCACGGGCCAAATCTAGCCTTCCATGTTGTTTTATCCAGACCGGCACCTTGTTTCTACCCGGCGGCAGCACCGAGCTTCGCTTAACAGTTAAGGAGTAGTCACATTGATACAGTCCTAAAATTACATTCAGCCCTTTGAAGGCAACCACGAGGCTGATGTGGCCCCCGGTGAAAATGAGTTTGACTTCCCTGGTCTAAGGTCACACAACTGGGATGTTGTGGAGCCAGAATTCTTCCTGACTCCACAGTTCAAGAACTTTATAATGTCATTACAATCCATTTAAAATCAAGTTATCATCTTTATTTCCTAAATCAGCTCCACCACCTTACTCCTCTATTTCTGTTTCATTCTCCTCCAATGTCCTGCCGCTCTCTTAGAACGGGCTCTCATCCCCTCATGCTCACACAATTCTGGGAAGTCTCTCAACTGGTCTCCCCACTTGCAGTCTTGCCCTTCTAATTCTGGACATGCGCCCATTCGCATGGGACCATTCTAGCTTAAAAAAGTTCCCAAGGCTTCCTCATTATCTGCATTAAAGTCTGAGCTCATTAACACGGCCAAAGGACCTCTTCACAGTCCAATCCTGTACCTTATCTGCACTGAACCACTAGTCATCACTAAACATGACATAGACATTTATATCCACGAGCCTTTGCTTGTGTGTCTCTCTACCTGGAATGCCTCCCCCCCCAACTCTTTACCAGGAGAACTTCTGCTCATCTTTCTAATCCCAGCTCTTATGTCATTTCCTCTGTCAAGACTTCTCAGATTCCCAACCCCTTCCAACAGAAATGATGTTCCCTCTTCTGTGCTCCCAGACACTTATGTCTGTCTCCTACTACACTGTGAGCACCTCAGAGATAGTGACCACAGCTTTTCTTCTTCATATCTACAACAGCCAAGGCACCCAATAAATATTTGCTGGAATTGAAAGAAATTTTAATACTCATCTTCTGTACATTTGTTATTTAACATATGGTAACTAGCATGGCTACTTTTAAAGGAAATGTCCAGATTCTGTTTCTTAGGGGAAAAAATTATTTCGCACTGACTATCACCACTTCCTTACCTCCCATCATCATTCAGTCCACTGCAATCTGGCCTCTGCCCCAGATGTCTGCTAAGTGTTTTCATTACGCTCATAAGTGACTTCCATATTAGAGAGACAAATGGGCATCCTTCAGAGGGAACTGCACAGCAGCGTTTGATGACATGAACAAATATCACTTCCACAGAATTACTCTACCTTTGGCTTCCATGATAGCACACTTATGATTTTCCTCCTCATTCTGTAATGTTCCTCAGACTTCTAACCTCAAGCGTCTTCTTATTCCAAGACTCTTTTCAAAAAAGATTTTATTTCATTTATTTTTAGGGTGGGGGAGACAGAGAAGGAGAGAAACATCAATCGGTTGCTTCTGGCACACCCCCAACTGGGGGCCTGGCCTAAAACCCAGGCATGTACCCTGACCAGGAATCAAACCAGTGACCCTTCGGTTGACAGGTCAATGCTCAATCCACTGAGCCACACCAGCCAGAGCTTGCTCCAGCACTCTTGCTGAGTGATTTTCTTGATTCTCATGATTTCAAGTACCATCTCCATGTTGATGACTCCTATAGCTCTTTCAGGTTTGCAGCTATTCCCAGTGTGAACATCCATTTATCTGAAGATTGCCCCACTCCTCTCCTGGAGTCTGTGCAAGGGCAGCAGATGAATATGTCAGCAGTGTTCACCTCACATCTGGAAAGATTTTTAATCCATTTATACGCTATGGTGAAGGGCAAAGGTGCTGGGCATTCTTGTGAGTGTTATCAGACAGTGATCATTTGTAGGTATATGAGGTCTGTCCAGAAGGTCCCCAGCCATGTAATATGAAAAATAGAGACATTTATTAAAGAAGATACAAGATACAAGAAACATTATACAGAGGACAATGATGCCTCAGTCCCCTAGAAACTATGCATCTTGGGACCTCACAGAGTTCTCCCAATCACCATCAGCTGCCCCATGGTATTTTCTTGAATCTCATCGACGGTCTGAAATCTCTTCCCTTTCAAAGGTGATTTTCCTTTGGGGAAAAGCCAGAAGTTGCAGGGCACCAAATCTGGGCTTTAGGGGGACTGAGTCACCTGGGTGATTTGAGGTTTCACCAAAAACTCTGCACAAGATATGATGCATGAGCAGGCACATTGTCATGATGAAGCTGCCAATCACCAGTCTCTCATAGCTGCGGCCTTCTGAATGATCCAAATAGTTTCCGTGGAGGAGTGTTCAAGCTTAATGCAAAATTTGATGAAGATTTGTTGCTCTACTCACTCAGTCATTTTTTTTTTAAGATTTTATTTATTTATTTTTAGAGAGAGGAGAAGGTAGGGAGAAAGAGCAATGTATGGTTGCCTCTCACATGGCCGTCACTGGGGACCTGGCCTGCAACCCAGGCATGTGCCCCGACTGAGAATTGAACTGGGACATTTTGGTTCCCAGCCCATGCTCAATCCACTGAGCTACACCAGCGGGGTTCACTCAGTCATTTTGAATGTGATGGCCACACGGGACACATGCTCACTCAATGGCATCTACTGCCCCCACTGACTAGTACAGTGAAGTCATCATTGTTCACACATGCCCATTCCAGTTCACTCTCCTTGGCTGTCAGGCTACATTGATGTTTTGCAAACTGTTCTCGTTGTATTAAGAATGGCTGGACTTTTTTTTTTCAGACAGGCCTCATGTAGTAGTGTCCATCATAAGCGCATTAAACTGAGATGAATAAATTCACCTAAAGATTTATATATAGAGAGAAAATATTTAAAGACTTCATATTCTGCCATTGCCTCTTCCTACCACTATTCCCAATCAATAAACATGAACCTTGTAGTGAGGTAGCATGGGAAACATAGACCCGATGTTTGCTCTTAATTGATCTCCAGCACAATAGGAATCTCATGACACCAAGTGGGGTTCGGATTTACAGTTTTCAGCAACATAATTGTATGGCTCCTAAATGTATGTCCGCCATTTCATCAAGGGCTCAACTCAAGAAAATAGTAATCTAGCCCTGACCGGTGTGGCTCAGTTGGTTGGGCATTGTCCTGTAAAGTGAAAGGTGGCCAATTCTATTCTGTTCCATGTTGGTACATGTCTGGATTGTAGGTTCAGTCCTGGATGGGGCACATAGGAATTGATGTTTCCCCCTCACATTGATGTTTCTCTCTTCTTTCTCCCCTCCTTCTCTTCTCTCCTCTCTAAAAATAAATAAATAGCCCTGCTGGTGTGGCTCAGTGGAATGAAAGAAGGCCTGCAGACCAAAAGGTTGCTGGTTCAATTACTGGTCAGGGCACATGCCTTGGTTGCAGGACAGGTCCCCAGTTGGGGGCACACAAGAGGCAACCAATCAATGTTTCTCTCGCATATCGAGGTTTCTCTCTCTCTCTCTTTCTCCCCCCTTTTCTCTCTTTCCAAAAATAAATAAATAAACAAATACATAATAAAATCTTTAAAAAAAATGGCAAACTGTTCCAAGCTGTTTATGTTGAATTTCTTGAGAGAAAGCTATATTGTCTCCACAGGGAGCTCTTCCTCATGATTTTTGTTTGCTTGCTTTCTTGTTTTTTGTGAACTTAACGCTTGTTGCTTGGGGAAAAACAAAAGTACAAAAGAGAGGAGGATTTGAAGGCATAAGTGGTTATTTACAGGTTGTTTTTCTTCCTTATAACTTATTTTAAATTAGGAAAGTGTATATTCCATTTAAAAATAATATGATCAAAATAGTCTAGTATGTATATTTTCTTTTTTGCATTTTATTTTATTTTTTTAAGTTTTTTGGTGGTGACATTGGTTTGCAAAACCATACAGGTTTCAAGTGTACAACTCAACAAAACATCATCTGCACACTGCATTGTGCCCTATTGCTGAAAGAAAAATCTCTTTCTGTCCCCATTTCCGTCCCCTCTTAGCCCTCTTCCACCTACCCCCACCCCCTTCCCCTCTGCCTATCACCACACTGTTGTCTGTGTTTATGTGTTATATGTATTAGCATGTATATTTTCAATTTTTATAGCTTAAGAGGGTGTCAAGTACCTAGAACACTCACTAATATGGAACACATTATTTTCGTGTCACAACTTAATTACTCTGCAAATTTCCCAACTCAAAATTTTAGTGTTTCTAACTTTCTGTAAAAAAAAAAAACCTTTCAAAGCAACTCTTTGCCAAAAATAAATTACCTTACATACAAAAAATAAAGAAAAAGAAAAATGTTAAGTAAATAATAATATAAGTGGTCACAGATATGGCAAAATCTATAAAGGTGATTTCTTTTTTTTTTTTTTTAAGATTTTATTTTTATTTATTTTTAGAGAGAGGGGAAGGGAGGGAGACAGAGAGGGAGAGAAACAGCAATGTATGGTTGCCTCTCACATGGCCCTCACGGGGACCTGGCCTGCAACCTAGGCATGTGCCCCGACTGGGAATCGAACCGGGACCCTTTGGTTCCCAGCCCGCGCTCAATCCACTGAGCTACACCAGCCAGGGCTGATTTCTTTTTTTGGTAAACATTTTACTTATATATTTGTAGAGAGAGGGGAAAGGAGAAAGAACGAGAGGGAGAGACACATCAGTGTGCGGTTGCCTCTCATGCTCCCCCTACTGGGGACCTGGCCCACAACCCAGGCATATGCCCTGTCTGGGAATGGAACCAGCAACCCTTTGGTTCACAGCCAGCACTCAATCCACTGAGCCACACCAGCTAGGGCCCTTTTTTTTCTCTTTTTTAATTGAAGTTTTGGGTGACACTGGTTAATGAAATTATACAGGTTTCAGACACACAGTTTTACAACACATCATCTGTGTATTGTATTGTGTGTTTGCCACCTCAAGTCAAGTATCCTTCTATCACTATTTATACCCCCTATGCTCTCCTTCACCTCCCCGCTCTCTTCCTCTCTCCTGGCAGTCCCATACTGTTGTCCATGTCCACGAGTTCTCTCTCTCTCTCTCTCTCTCACTCAACCTCTCCACCATCCCCACCCAGCCCTCGTGAAAGCAATTTCTTTTTTTATTATATTGTATTGATTATGCTATTACAGTTGTCTTGATTTTAACCCTTTGCCCCTCTCCACCCGGTACCCCCCACTGCCTCAGGCAATCTTCCCACCACTGTTCATGTCCGTGGGTTATGTATATAAGCTCTGTGGTTACTCCATTTCCTATACTGTACTTTACATCCCTATGGCTATTCTGTAACTACCTATGCGTACTTCTTAATCCCCTTACCCCTTCACCCACTGCCCCACACCCCGCTCCCATGTGGCAACCGTCAAAATGCTCTCTGTATCTGTGATTCTGTCTCAGTTCTTCTTGTTTGCTTTTAGATTCAATTGTTGATAGATATGTATTTTTGCCATTTTATTGTTCATAATTTTGATCTTTTTCTTAAATAAGTCCCTTTAACATTTCATATAATCATGGTTTGGTGATGATGAACTCCTTTAGCTTTTTCTTGTCTAGGAAGCTCTTTATATGCCCTTTGATTCTAAACAATAGCTTTGCTGAGTAGAGCAATCTTGACTGTAGGTCCCTGATTTTCATGACTTTGAATATTTATTGCCAGTCCCTTCAAGCTTGCAAAGTTTCCTTTGAGAAATCATCTGTAGTCTTATGGGTACTCCCCTGTAGGTAACTAACTTCTTGTCTCTTGTTGCTTTTAAGATTCTCTCTTTAAATGAAGAAACAAGAATTCAAAAAACTGAGGAGAGGTTTAGGAACCTCCAGGACATCTTTAAATGTCCCAACATCCGAGTCATAGGGGTGCCAGAAGGAGAAGAGGAAGACCAAGGGATTGAAAACTTATTTGAAGAAGGCCCGGCTGGTGTAGCTCAGTGGATTGAGCGCGGGCTGGGAACCAAGGGGTCCTGGTTCGATTCCCAGTCGGGGCACATGCCTGGGTTGCAGGCCAGGTCCCCAGTGAGGGCCATGTGAGAGGCAACCATACATTGCTGTTTCTCCCTCTCTTTTTCCCTCCCTTCTCCTCTCTCTAAAAATAAATAAATAAAATCTTAAAAAAAAACCTTATTTGAACAAATAATGAAGGAGAACTTCCCCAAGATGGTGAAGGAAATAGATTTTCAGGAAGTCCAGGAAGCTCAGAGAGTCCCAAAGAAGTTGGACCCAAAGAGGAACACACCAAGGCACATCATAATTACATTATCCAAGATTAAAAATAAGGAGAGAATCTTAGAAGCAGCAAGAGAAAAGGAGATAGTTACCTACAAAGGAATTCCCATAAGACTGTCAGCTGATTTCTCAAAAGAGACCTTGCAGGCAAGAAGGGGCTGGAGAGAAGTATTCCAAGTTATGAAAGGCAAGGACCTACATCCAAGATTACTCTATCCAGCAAAACTTTCATTTAGAATGGAAGGGCAGATAAAGTGCTTCTCAGATAAGGTCAAGTTCAAGGAG
>PVJI01017607.1:0-35254 GCA_004026765.1 Micronycteris hirsuta | reverse complement strand
CTGCCTTTCATTTATATGATTTCATGGTAAGTAGGAAAAATTCAGCAAATGACTGATTATAAGAGCAAATGAGCCTATGTATTTGGAATCCACACATTAACTTAAAATCTACAAACCTTATTTCATACAATACAATCAATTCGTCCTTCCAATATCAACTTATTATGAAGTCATAGTGAGAACGTTTTACTTCATTTCCAAGAGTAATAGAAATGGACGGAGAAGCCCCTCGATTCACAAAGGAGGAAATCAGGGCTCAGGGAAGACTCGCCTCACACCACTCATCTAGTCCGGGAGGAGGGAAGAAGGATCAGCACTGAAGTCCAGCGTGGTCAGAGACGAGGAACAGGAAAGGGCCTGGACAGTGTTCACCTCCCCACGCCTGGCTCTGTAGGGCAGCCCTTTACCCACGGGAGCCATGAGCAGAATGAGAAGGCATCCGTCTGGGAGACCTGAAGACAGCAGTGTGATTGTGCACCAGTCACAACCAGTGACAGCTGAGCGCCTCATCCACCTAGGACTGGCCCACCGAGGGGCAAGCTGCACCTCACATCAGCTTATACACATATGGCTTTAGTATCATGAAAACTCCTAAGAGAGAAGGTGGTAATTCAGACAATGCATTTTAATCTGATACTAAAAGTGCCTGGAGCCCACCCTGAAGCTTACTCTTTGCAACTTCTTTCTCTTGAAAGGCTGTGCTCCTCATTCATTTTGAACTGACTGCACCTGTATACAAATGAAGGAGGATGGAAAAGGTACCGATGTGGGGAGGTTCTGAAAGCCTCCTCTCAAGAGTGTCATTTAAAGCTTTATCCACCTCCAGACGGGGCCACAGCCCAGGCCATGGGCAAAGACCACTTAGAGCTGGAGGAAGTCGGCAGGGGCAGAAACTGCAGCAAGGAGACCGAGTCTTTGACTCTCCCACACAGTTTTAAACAGATTTTAAAGGAAAAAGACTTGAACCTGGATTTTCTCAAACCTCTCATTATCCACTGTCAGCTTCTAAGCAGAGTTGACTTTCTCCGATCCCCCCCATCCCCACCAAAATAATACCACCTCTGTGGTGGCCAGTTGTGCCACCAAATCACTGCAAGCCGGCAGCTGCCGAGGAAAAGAGGAAAGCCCTGGTTGTAGATGTCTAGATTTCTAAGGGTATAACCCTGACCATATTCTCACTTTTTAGGCTGGGAACTAAACAGAAGACAGAGAGCAGGTAAGTAAGGGATACCAAGAATACTGTTTGGCCCCGCCTGGTGTGGCTCAGTGGATTGAGTGCTGGCCTGCAAGCCATAGGGTAGCTGTTTCGATTCCCAGTCAGGGCACATGCCTGGGTTGCGGGACAGGTCCCCAATAGGGGGCACATGAGAAGTAAGTACATATTGATGTTTCTCTCCTTCTCTTTTCCTCTCCTTTACCCTCTCTCTGAAAATAAATAAATAAATACAATCTTTTTAAAAAAAATTTAAAGAGAGTGTTGTTTGTTTGCCTGGTTGGTGTAGCTCAATGGATTGAGCACAGGCCTGGGAAGCAAAGAATTGCCAGTTCAATTCCCAATCAGGGCACAGGCCTGGGTTGCAGCCAGGTCCCCAGTAGGGGGTGTGCAAGAGGCAACCACACATTGATGTTTCTTTCTCTCCCTCTCTTTCTTCCTCCTTTCCCCTCTCTCTAAAAATAAATTCTAAAAAAAAGAGAGAGAAAGCATTGTTTGGCCAGAGAGCTTGAGGCCGCTACGCCAGCACCATGGACAGCAAGCGCAGTCTCAGTAAACCTCCTGGGATATTCAGCGTCCCTGCCCTCTCCAGCTCCCTGCTGGTTTTCTGTAACAGTCTCAGGACTCAGCTGGGAATGCTGGCGATGCTTTCACTTATAAACTAGGGGCATGGGCTCTGCTGTAATCTACTTTTCCCTTCTACTTTCTCCTTCCGAGATTCATTCCACCTGCAGGTACTTGAACTGCAGCTGAATAACTCATTTATTTTCAAAGAATAATTTCACAAGCTTTTTTTAAAACATCAGGCGATCAGTTCACTCTTAACCTGACCTGCCAGTTGGCTGGCAGGTGATCCCCTGGCCCAGGCACGGTGCTGATCTCCTGCAGTCATGTCTCCCTCCTCCTCTACATGTCACTTCACCCTTGTCAGCAAGGCCCTTTCAAATGTGCCTCCTACCAAATCTTGAGTTCCCAACTGATCTAGTTACAGAGGAAGAGTTCCAAGCCCTTTGGGCAGCTGCCCTCAAAAAACCCTACTTTCCACATGTACCTGGAGTTGAAGTTTTTCACTGAGCTCCTTCTTAGCCTGAGTACCAACCATGCTACCGGAGCGCTTCCTGTAGTTTTCACAAACCAGAGCCTGGCTAGCGCAATCCCTGCTCCTATTCCTCCAGGAGGGAGAGAAACAGCCCCTCAAACACCTCTCTGCTGCTTCTTTGCTCTTTGGCTAGGCATTCAGTGAAGATTTCTGCTGCCCAGCCTGTGTCCCAGACTGTTTTCCCCACTGACTTCTGGGGAAGCCGACCAAGGGGTGAGGTGGTGAGAAAGCTGAGCAGGACGAAACACTGAACACACACAGAGGCAAGGGTCTCTCTGTCTGGCCTCTTCTGCCTCCTTCCCCGGCTTGCTCAGCCACCTGGACAAATCACCCACTTGGGCACATTCTCCCAGAATTCTCTGTTCAGTCTTTTGCGGTCATCACCAATCTCCTCTGACTCAACTCCCTACTAGAACTTCCCACCAAGAGAAACTACTCTTTGGGATGGTTCTTACTCAAGGAGGCATATCAGAATCCTGAGTGGGGCTTTTAAAAAATACTCGTGCCTGCTGTTCACTCTGGAGATGCTCACCCAGTCGGTCTCACAATGAAGGTCTTAAAGCTAAACTTAAGCATCATAGATCATTTGGATGCACTCTCAGTCGAGAAGCCCCAGCTCAGAGCCTGTGTTCGTTTGCTAGGGCTGCCATAACAAAGCACCGCAGATGGGGTGGCTTTCCCAACAGACATTTATTTCTCTTCATAGTTCTGCAGGTTAGAAGTCTGAGATCAAGGGCTTTGGCAGGCTCAGTTTCTTCTGAGGCCTCTTTCCTCAGCTTATGGATGACATCAGCTTATGTCACCACATGCTTGTCCTCCATGTGAGTCCATGTCCTGATTTCTTCTTATTCCAAGAAGACCTGTCATATTAGATTAGGGTCCATCCTAATGACCTCATTTTAACTTAATTACCTCCTGAAAGACCACATCTCCAAATATAATCACATTCTGGGGTTAGAATTCAACATAAGAATTTTGGGGAGCAAAATTCAACCCTGGCAGAGCCTTTCATTCAATGTATGGTCCACGGGCCAGGAGCAGCAGCATCACCTGGGAGCATTGACGAGATGCAGAGTCTTGAGCTTCACGCCAGACCTGCTGCGTTAGAATCTGCATATTTAACAAGATCCCAAGGTGGTCTGTATCCCCGTTAATGTCTGAGAAGCACTGGCTTAGAGCACATTTGGGTCAGTAGGTTAGTGTTCACATCAATAACTACATTTAGTATTTTGAGGCCTTACCAGCACTCCAGAAATCACACTATGAGGGTGAAGGCCTAGTTTATTTACGTGAGGCCAAACCTTTGGATGAAACCAGTCCTTATGCCCAGAACTTTGAGTCTAAAACCAAGAAGGTTGGCCTGGATATTTTCAATAGCTAGAGACAGGTTTGATGAGCGTTCCCTCATGCTCTACTCAAAACAAACATCCACGAGCACCCGCTTCTGTGATAGACACTGTCTGTGTGTTGGTCGTACAAAAAGAAATAAGACCCAACAAAACCAAATACTAACTGGAATCTGCCTTGACCTGGAAGGCAGGAGAAAGAACTTTCAGGGCATGTGAACTGCGTGAAGCTGTGATGACTTATGCTGAAAGGTTCACAGAAGGAAGAAGCCAACATTACTTATTTCCCATGAAAGTAAGGATGGCCAAGAGGATGTCCTTGAATCCACAGAGAGCTGCCAATAAAGGCGATTCTAAGTTCAGATCTGCCCAGAGGCAGGGAAGCCTGGTCTGATTTACCTGGTGAGCCTATTAATGCATCCACTGAGTGCATGTCCTTCACCAAGCTCAGTCCTCCCGGGCATACCCTCTCCCAATGCAGAGCTGTCTGTGCCACGTCTGGACCAAGTATTTTCATATGACAGCTCATTAATTTAGTCCTCACAATAATACAGCAAGTTTTTTTTTATCATTATTCCATTTTGTACCTGAAATCGAACTCAAAGACTCTAGATAACTTGCCCAAGGCCATGCAGGATTTAAGCACAGAAACAGTACCTAATGTAGACCTAAATCTGCCAACAACTTACTCAAACTTAAAGACAATTATTTTCCAGAACCTGGTGTTGCAAAGAAAATTACCTTGGGTGCTTGGGTAGTAGGAACAAGGTTTTGTTTGTTTTTAAAGCTGTCTCTTATTAATTAGAATGTGTTCATTTGATGCCTATACATTCACAGTTTACAATGCCACAGTTAAGCCTTGTAACTCATACATGTCATTTGTGTTGCTAATAAATGCATTTTATGTAACAAAGAAAGACTTTGGAAAACAGTATCATGTGATGGGATGAAAACCATGGAGGCGGGCTGCCCTGCGCCCCCACCGTCACCACCACACTTCCCAGAGTGGGAAGAAAAAGGGCACAGCTCACAATCTCTTTTCTTTCTTTTTTTTTTAAGTAGAATCAGACATTCCCTTTCTTATCCCCAACCCCTTAAAAGGGATACTTTTTATTCTGAAATTTAGCCTAGATCATGGGGCAAAGCACGATCAAGTGAGATGGGGAATTCTGGTTTTGATCCTTACTGTGTTCTCCCTTCTGCGCAGCTGATGGAGGGATAGGCTAAATACAAACCACAAAGTGTGCTAAAGGCCAGCTTTAGTTTTTAAAAAATTATTTTATATCAATGAAACCCAATGGGGAAAGAATAATCTCTTCAACAGATAGTGCTGGAACCACCGGATAGCCACATGCAAAACAATGCAGTTGGACTCCTTCCTCACGCCACACACAAAATTACTCAAAATGCATCATGGATCTAACTAGTAGGGCTACAACTACAGAACTCTTTAAAAATATAGAGGAGTATATCTTTATGACTTGGGTTAGGCAAAGCCTTCTTAGTTGTAACACCAAAAGCACAAGTAAGAAAAAAATAGGTATACTGGATTTCTATGAAAACTAAAAACTTCTGTGCTGCAAAAGATACATCAAGCAAATGAAAACACAACCCATAGAATGGAAAGTAATATTTTCAAATCATCACATATCTGATAAGAGATTCGTATCCAAATATATAAAGAACTCATAACTCAATAAAACAAAAGGAAATCTAATTACAAAACAGGCAAAGGAACTGAATGACATTTCTCCAAAGAAGCTATACAAATGGTCAATAAACACGAGTTGCTCAGCATCATTGGTCATCAGGGAAATGCAAATCAAAACCAAAATGAGAACCACTTCCCGCCACTAGGCTGGCCGTAAGTGAAAAGATAAGTGTGGGTGATGATATGCAAGACATTGAAAGCCCTGTAAACTGCTGGCAGGAGTGTAAAATGGTGCAAATGCTTTGGGAAACAGTCTGGCAGTCCCTCAAAATGTTAAACAGAGAGTTACCGTACAACCGAGCAATTCCACTCCTAGGTGTGTGTGTGTGTGTATATATATATATATATATGTATGTATAAATATATATATATACATATGTATATATATACACATATACAAACGACATGCAAATGAATGTCTACTCAAGAATGTGTGCATGAATGTTCATAGCAGCATTATTCATTATAGCAAAACAGTGAAGTGAAAACAGGTTGTATGTTCATCAACTGATGAGTGGCTAAATAAGATGTGGTATATCCACACAGTGTAATATTATTCAGTAACAAAAAGAAGTGAAGCCCTGGCTGGTGTGGCTCAGTGGATTGAGTGCCAGCCTGTGAATGAAAGGGTCGCCAGTTTGATTCCCAGTCAGGGCACATGCCTGGTTGCAGGCCAGGTCCCCAGTCGGGGGCGCAGGAGAGGCAACCACACATTGATGTTTCTCTCCCTGTTTCTCCTTCCCTTCCTCTCTCTAAAAATAAATAAATAAATAATTAAAAACAAAAGAAAGAAAGAAATGATGTACTGATACATGCAACAACATGGATGAACCTTGAAAACATTATTCTAAATGAAATAAGCCACTCAGGAAAACCACATATTGTGTTTGTTAATTTATATGAAATATCTGGAGTAGGCTAATTATATAGAGAGAAATAAAAAAGATTAATCGTAGCCTTGTTAACCTAATTAGGGCCAGGAGATGTGGGGAGAATAGAGAGTGACTGTGAGTGGGTATGGGGTTTTTGGGGGGATAATGAAAATGTTCTAAGGTTGATAGTGGTGATAGTTTTACAACTCAGTGAATATACTAAAAACAAGTGAATTGTGTGGGAAGCAAGTTTTATTTAAATAAAGCATATATACATAATGTATACATGTATGTGTGCATATACATATAAATTTCACTTAAAACCCAGGCAATGTCAAGGATGAAGTGAAACACCTACAGGTGCTCTGCTTCGGCATGGGATATATGTGTGCCAGGGGCAGACTGAAAAGCAACTAGATGATTTTTAAAAAACAACTTTGTTGAGGTATAATTTACATGTGACAAAATGCTCTCATTTGAAATGTACAGTTTAATGAGCTTTGACAAATGTAAACACCAACAATCAAGATACAGAACATTTTTATTACCCCAGAGTTCCCTCGTGCGTCCTTGTGCCCCAGTGCCTAGCCCCAGGCAATGCGCTATGTCATTACAGGTTAGTTTTGCCTTTTCTATGATTTCATATAATTTAAATAACACAGTGAGTACTATTTTGAGTCTGACTTTTTTTTAAATCAGCCTAATATAGCCCTGGCTGGTGTGGCTCAGTGGATTGAGCACCGGCCTACGAACCAAAGGGTCACCGGTTCGATTCCCAGTCAGGGCACATTGGTGTTTCTCTTTCTCACTCCCTTCCCATCTCTCTAAAAATAAATAAATAAAATATTTAAAAATCAATCAGCCTAATATACTTTATGTTCAACCATATTATGTGTATCTCTACTTCATTGCTTTTTTATTGCTGATAGTATTACACTCTATGAATATATTACTACAATGTGTTAACACATTCATCTGCTGATAAACATTGGGAATTTTCCTGATTTGGGTTACGATGAACATTAATGTACAAGTGTTTGTGGGGACATCAGTTGTCATCGCTGTACGGTAAATGCGCAGCAGTGGAAACACTGGGTCTTCTGCTGAGTGTACGCTCGACTTCATGAGAAACTGCCCCGCCGATTTCCAAACTGGCAGTGCCGTTTTACACAGCCACCGCCATGTGTAAGGTTTGTGTCTTTTTAATTTTAGCCATCCTAGTGCATTTAAATTGCATTTCCTTGATGGTTTGGACCATTCATATAACTTCCTTTATAAAATGTCTGTCCAAATCTCTTTCCTATTTAAAAAATATTTTTTAAAAAATTGAATTGATTCTTTATTACTGAGTTATATGAGTCCTTTATTCTGTATTCAAATCTTTTATTAGCTTTTTATCCTAGTAGTGGCTGAAAATTCACATTTCTGGGTTTTTTTTAAATCCTCACCAGAGGACATTTTTTCATTGTTTTGAGGGGGGGAAAAGAGAAAGAGAGAGAGAGAGAGACATCGATGTGGGAGAGAATCATTGATTGGTTGCTTTCTTGTACATACTCCATCTGGGGATCAAACTGGCAATCTGGGTATGTGCCCTGACCAGGAGCCACACCAACCAGGCCAAGAAATTTCATTTTCTTAACGGTATCTTTCTTAATAATTTTTTATAAAGTCCAATATACCCATTTTTTTTTCTTTTATGTTTCAAACATTTTGTATCCTAAGAAATCTTTGCCTACCCCAAGGTTGCAAAGATTTCTTATGACTTCTAAAACTCATATAAGTTTATTTTATTCAAATAATTTTCGTGTCTAGTTTGCAGCAAGTATTGATATTCATCTTTGAATATGACTATCAAGTCTTCTAGCATCATTTATTGAAGACTTTCCCCACTGAAGTACCTGCTCAGCACTTCCAAAACTGAAGATCCCCAAGTTTCCCTATGGCCACACCCACTCCTCTCCCACTGCCCCCCCATCTTCCTCCCTTAACCTCCAGCAGCCATTAGTCTGTTCTCCATTTATATAATTTTGCCACTTCAAGAACATTACATATGAATGGGGTCATAAAGCATCCAGCCTCTCGCGGTTGGCTTTTTCTCCCTTCGTACTCACCCACGCGCAACGCCCTTGCTTCGTCTGTGGAGCCCGTCGATGTCACCAGCCGTGCATTGTGAGACCTCGCATTTCAGGTCTGCAGCTGAGGACCTGTGTCAGCTTTTGTTTCGCAGAAGAAGTTTTTATTTCATAGTTACTTTTGAAGGATATCTGTACTGTCAATAGAGCTGTATGTTGATAGCATGTTTTATTGTTTCTGTGTCAACACTGTAACAATATCTGGCTCAAAAAGTTTCTGACAGGAAGTACGTGGACATTGTTATCTTCGTTCCTCTGAGTGCAATATTTTGGCTCAAAAAGTTTCATTTTCTTCTGGCTCAAAAAGTTTCTGGCTCATTTTCTTCTGGCTCAAAAAGTTTCTGACAGGAAGTACGTGGACATTGTTATCTTCGTTCCTCTGTGTGCAATATTTTGGTCTACTGTCAAAATTTTCTCTTTACAAATTATTGTCAGTAATTTGATCATAAATTCCTTTGTTGTGATTTTCTTTTGTTTTTTTTTTATCCTGCATGGAGATTATTGAGCTGCTTGGATATGTGAGTTTGTATTTTTCATAAAATTTGGAAAGTTTTTAGCCATTACTCCTTTTATTAATTTTTACCCTCCTCCCTTTCTGGGATTCCAATTACATGCATAATCGCTGTTTTAAAGGCCTCGTCTGGTAATCGTATCTTCTCTGATATTTTGGGTCTGTTTCTATTAAGTGATCTTTCTCCTAATTATCTCATCATCATAGCTAACATTTATTAAGCATTTACTGTGGCGCAGGCACAGTGCTTTACATGAATTATCTTCTTTGACCATTGAAATAACCCCAAGAGATACACTGAATGTATTATCCCTATTTCAAAGAATGAGCAGAAGCTCAAAGGGAGTGAGTTGAATTGCCTAGGGCTACCCAGCTTGTAAGGGGCAGAACTGGCACCAGAATCCAAAGGCAGTGTTATTCATCCTAAGGCAGGATGGGTGTGGAGGAGTGATGGGCTGAAGTGAAGATGATCATGGACCCTCAAGCCTCATGATCTCACAACTATGAAGTGTATTGGTGCTGAACGGAGAGAGAAAAAGGTAGTAGGAAGAATGTATAAATATCACTGAGGATCAGGGTGATGTAAGAAAGGGTCACTCTGTAATGGACAGCTTCTCATCCTCCTCTGTCAGAGATCTTCAGCCGGACAGCAGCTACTGAGAAGGCAAAGGAGCTAAGATTTGAGATTTGACACATACACTAATGAGGGGTGTAATGACTAGCAAGATGCTGGAACCAGGATAAGAACACGGGGGCAAAGCCAACTGACTAACAGGCTGCAGCTGTTAGCAGAGATGTGCGTGTATATTTAAAATAGGGGATGGGGGAGGGCAGCTGGGTGGCACTGCTCACAGCGGGAGAGGGAGCTGAGGCGCTTGGCTGGGAGAGCATCCTGTGCTTTCTCTGGAGGGGGGCGGGGGGGCGGCACAGTATCCTGGGTTAAAAGAAAAGCAGCAGATCTAAATCAGGACTTGGAGAGTGAATACAGCAGAAACAGTTTTACAGATAAGGTGGGGAGAAGGAGAGGCAACACTTGGTCTTTTCATGACATTGCTTATTTCTGCTTCCAGGCATGGGAGAACAACTGGGACTGGACTTGCCCTCCTGCCACAAAAAAATTAGAAAACCAGACAAAATCCATGGAACAGCTCTTTTAAGACATTAGACAGTGGGCAGTACAGTTCCAGGACCCCTCAGAGAAGGAAACCCATGATAGTACCAGGTTTGTGCCTGGACGCACTTCCCGGACCACAGCCCAGACCCAAGCACAGCATGGTGGTCGCGCTGAGCTGAGGAGACAGAAACTGGAACCTGGAGAGACTGAGGTGGCTGGAATGTGCTGTGTAGAAAATGCACTGGATCTGCGTAGCGGTCCTCTTGCATACACAGCTGAGTACTAACTGTAGAGCTAAAAAGAATGACCAGGTGCCTGTAAGTGGAATAATTCCCAGAGGTAATAGAGAGCTGGTAGAAGTTTGATTCTAACCAGCCGGAATGGAGCATCCTTGTTGAACATCAAAGGCACGCCAAAGAGACCCCCAAAAGTCACAGCTTAGTAATAGGACTAAATGAGCCCTAAAGTAAACTCTATTTTATGAAGTTTTCATAAAGCTTAAAAAAGGAGGAAGCTGAAATGCAAGTAAATTAACTGCCCGACAGAACATAGTCCAACATTCATTAAAAATAACAAAATCCAACATTCAACAACATAAACGTTATGATTTCCAGCACCCAATCCAAAATTACCAGGTATTCATTAAAGCCAAAAAAAGAGGGGTGGGGTGGGGCGGGGTGATCACACTGCTGTTGGATTCCAGTGCCAACTCCGCCACGTATTACCTGGATAGCTCTAGGCAACTTAACTCACTCCCTTTGAGTTTCCGGTCATTCTTTGAAATAGGGATAATACACTCCGTGTTTCTCTTAGGGTCATTTTAAGGGTTAAAGAAGATAACCCACGCAAAGTACTGTGCCTGCGCCACAGTAAATACTGAATGGGTGCTGGCTATGACGGTGATGAGTACAGCTAGCCCCCCATCTGCCTTATACACCACCTTCTGCCCGACACGGTGATCACAATTATTCCCTAACTACACCTCAAACAGCTTCGGTCTCCCTTCACTGATGCTCTAAACATTCCCAGTTCTAAAAGATTGTCTGTGTTTCACAAAAACAGGAGTATGTTCTCTTCTTCCCTTTTCCAGCTCTTCATAGACATAGCTTATCAATTCTATGACTCTTACCTACCTCATTCTTAACTCTCTTTCATCCAGCTTCTACCCCCAAAAATTTAATTGTCTCTCAAAATCACCAGTGATCTCTGAGCTATATTGAGTAGCCTTTTAAAAGTCTTACTAGTCTTTGGATTTTCTTCAGCTTTTGACTGAATTGTTCGTTCTCTATCTTTGGCTACTGTAACCACTAAATTGTCCTTTTTCATTTCTTATCTGGGTAGATTGTATTGTTGGCCTCCTTCCTTTCTCCTCAGTGATGTTATTATCCACACCCCTGCGATAGCCTTATGGTAGATGTAATGAAACTTCCTACTCTTTGACCTGGGACTTGACCCTGTGACTTTGAAAAATGAGATGCTGGAAAGTGTACTACGAACAAAGGATTGAAATGGGCTTGCATAGCTGGGATTTCCCTCCAGGACCCTGCCTTTTGCCATGAGAAGGACATGCCACTGGTTCAAGGACATAAAAAGAAAAGAGAGAATAAAAATAATATATGAAATGAATAAGGAGAAATTACTCCAGATATAGCAGGTAGTAGGTGATCATAAAGAGGGTTATAATTATAAAAGAT
This sequence comes from Micronycteris hirsuta, assembly GCA_004026765.1. Classification (NCBI taxonomy): domain Eukaryota; kingdom Metazoa; phylum Chordata; class Mammalia; order Chiroptera; family Phyllostomidae; genus Micronycteris; species Micronycteris hirsuta. The sequence continues at coordinate 23,562 of PVJI01017607.1, read as the reverse complement.
TTAAAGAATTTTAAAAATTCAGATAGATCAATAACTACAAAAGACACTGAGATAATAATAACAAACTTGGACAAAATATTAGTAAATGTAAATGAGATAAGCAGAAGTGATAGCCTCTGGTTCATTCATTAAGCTTCCGGGTGACTGTAACGTGCAGCTGTGTTCAGGAGTCACGGGTCTAAACCACCTGCAGGGTCTCGTTCCCCTGGCTGAGGAGTGGGTCAGGCCTCAGCAGATCGTGTGACTCTGGCCAATGAGGCACAAAAGAAAGTCTGTTGAAGGTGGAGGATGAAGCTTTTGGGACATGTTTCCTCACTTTATAAGGATTCAAAGAAAAAAAATTGTGCTATACTTCTGCTGGGCACCACAGAATCTGCGTGTGGCCCGTGGAACTCCGGCAGAAAGCAAGGCGTGTGGAAGACAGCGCAGAAGGGTGGAGGGACCTCTGAGCCTCTGAATCAAACGGAGCTGGGGAAGCTCTACCTTGGTGCATCTTGTAAGTAAGACAATAAATGTTCTTAATGTTTAAGCCAATTGGACTTAGAAATTTCTATTTGTATCTGAATACATTCTGATGACCAAGTAAGATTTATCCTAGAAATATAAGAATAGAATCTTAGAAATTAATATTATTATATATCAAAGTTAACATACTCATTATTAAAAAGTCTAGCAAACATGCCACACTTTCATCTACATATATTCTAGAAAACTCCTCCCAAAGGTCCTCTGGAAACATGAACAAGGATATCCACCGCAGCGCTGTCTGCGGTGCCAAGCCACGGGAGGCAACCTAAGTCTGTCACTAGGGACAGGATGAGTAAAATGCAGCTTTGCATAAATTACATTCTGTGCACAATCACATGAGAAGTAATATGATAGATTTTTACCACATTACTAAAAATGTTTAATTAATTAATTTTAAATAGTTGTATATATTTATATATAGTTGTATAAATATAATGCCAAACACCACAATATTGAGTGAAAAAAAACCCATGATATTCATAGCCTAATACCTTTCATGTAAATTAAACACACACACCCCCCTTCATACACACAATATGGCACTGGATGTTTCAAAGAATGCATATAATATACAGATAGAAAGTAAAATAGTGAGTTAAAAGGAATATAACAATAGTAACAATAATAAAAAGAAGGCCTTGACAGACCAAGTCTCTGAGTAACTCAATCCTCTATACCTGAGATTAGGGGAAGAAGGGAGGGTCAGACCGAAGGAGGCAGGAAGAAAGGAGTGGAGGAAGGGGGGAACAAACGCCTCCCATTGTAATTCACCCCATTAATAGATTAAAATAAAACACACATTCTTCTCAAGAGATAAAGATGAAGCGTCCAATAAAATAATGAATTACTCTTAAAAAGACAAGATTTAAAAGCACGGGTTCAACGTAAACAGGATCCATCAGGAACCTGCATCAACACTATTCTCGATGGTCTAACTTTAAAGACTTTCCGTTCAAAGTCAAGAACAAAGGAGGAAAGCCTAATATGACCACTACTATTGAGTATTATACTGAATGCTCAAAAAATTCGATAAGAACAAAGAGTGATCATGATTAGAAAATTAGTTAAAATTATAGGTGTAAATTATATATTTATCTACACTTTAAAAACAAAAGAATCATCACGAAAAAACTATTAGAAAGGAGAGGAGGTTTCAATAAGATTGCTGGATATAAAATCTGCATGCAAAAACCAACAGAATTATTTGGAGAAACAATAATCAGTTAGAAAAAGTATTAAGTAAAAAAAGAGAGACTATTTACAACAGATAAAACAACAGGGTAAAACATCTAGGAATAAACCTAACAAATGTACAGAACACTAATGGGGAAAATAATCAAACCTGTATGATAAGAAAAATTTTTTAATTCTTGAATAAATGGAGAAGTAAATCATTAATTATAAGACAACATTACATACAAGAATAACAGAATATAAAAAATTAAGATAACTTTAAAAAGAAGCACATAAAAACTGACGTGGCTAAAGCATATTAAACACCTATATTAAAGCAGACACCAATGCAGTGGTAGATCAGATTAAAGGGGAGAGGGGAGGGCATTTTAGGGGGAAAGGGTGAAGGGTTTGCAGGAGCAATTATAGAGGACACATGGACAATAATGGGGGGAGGCAGGAGGGAGGTGGGAAGGGCTGGGGAGTTGGGCTGGGGTGGGGGGAAAAGGCAGAAAACTGTACTTGAACAATTAAACAAGAAAAAAAAGAAAAAATAAACAAGTATTGGTTATATATTTTTTTTAAAAAAAGAAGAATGCTGGAAACATCTGTTTGATACCTCGAACTTAGCAAGTCCAACACTGAGACTCTCATCTATCCTCCCCACCCCCTTCCTAAACCTATTCTTCCAGAATCTTCCCCGTTCCAGTTGACAGATAGACACTCTTTGGGATCTGGTTGTTCAGCACAGGAGGAAAAGTTCCCTGCTGGTAGCCCTAGGAATCAACCCTTCACTCCTCCATAGATGCGGACAGACCGTGACATAGTCCCTGAACTTGTACTGCAGTGGTCAGGGGTAACTAGGACTACAGGAAGACCTGAAACCTCCCCCCAGCTCCTCTCCCCACTTCCACAGATGCCCCTGGAGACTCCCCATCTCTGTGGGGCCTTTGGTTTTATGGGCTTCTCTTGATAGGCACAAAAATGTGGTAGCATTTCATGTCCACAGACTAAAAGAGGAAACCAGTGCAAATCCTCCGCTTTCAAGGAGCACCGAAGCAACCAGGAGCACCAAGTGCCCCGCTCCGAATGGGCTGTGAAGGGCGGCTCGTGTTCCCGAGGAATTCCTCGGTGCCCTTCGTGTCTCTGAGCACCCCTCCAAGTGCATGGCAAACACAAGCATAGTTTGCTCTGTCTCTAGCGGACCACAGTAAAAATCAACTCAGTTTCTCGTGTGTGGAATAGAAAACAGAAAAGAAACAAGTGAACGAACAGAGATACAGACAGCAGATTGCTGGCTGCAGAGAAGGGGGTGGAGGGAGGGCAGGATGGGCGAAGGAGGTCAAGTACATGGTGACAGATGGAAACGAACTTTTTGGTGGTGAGCATGCTACAGTTGTGTGTATAGGTATTCAATTACAATGTTACACACCTGAAATTTATATAACGTTAGGAACCAATGTTCTCTCAATTTAAAAACATCAACTCAAGATGGATTAAGGGCACAGAATTGTCCTCACCACCCCTGCTCCTTTCCTAGCTTTAACCCTGGCTCTCAGCCTGAGTTAAGCAACTAAAAGGCAATTTGGTGAGTCCTCTTTCTAGCAGTTAATCTAAGTCAACGTAGAGTGTGGCTCTTCCCTTGAAGTTTTTTTTTTTTAGATAAAGGGCACCACTACCACCAAGCCTGATCTCCACAGTTCAGCAGACAGGATAAATAACTTCTGTGCAGAAAGCGCTATTTGCTACTGGAGGCTGCTTTCTAGAAGTTTAACTATGCCATCCCTCATTAGAAGTGTAACCGATCTGGTCATTTGTGTGCAGAAGGCAAGAGAGAGGGGCAAGCGCAGGAGCACAGGGGGAGGGGAGACAATCTGGAGGTGGAGTCTGAAGCAGGACACTGAGTGCAGCCCACAGGGAATCTCATCAGTGCAGAAATGAGGCAGGAAAGCAGCTCTGAGTCCCAGCTCCCACGGGGAAATGAATGAAGCTACAACCTCAGGAACTGGGCAGGCCACTGAAGTCTTCGGCCAGCAGGGCACATGATGCCCCGTGTTCCACGCCTGGATCAGGGCCCACCGGCTTCATTAGCAACAGTACTGACAACACCCAGAAGTTCCCCGTCACCACCCCAAAGTTCCTCCCCAAATCTGCTCCCATTTTTCTCACTGCAGGATTCCAAACAAAGTCTTCAACTCTTTGTTCTGCAAATAAATGAAGATCTCCTGTGTATTATTATTATATTTTCTTCTGAGGAAAACAGGGAAGATTTCTACAGCCTGTGTCCTCATAGGCCCCCACCAATGGAAGCGGTTACTACTTAATTCATGCTCTGTTTTCTCCACTAGACCATAAGCTCCAGGATGGCAGGGACTTGTCCATCTTGTTCTTCACTTTATTTTTAATAAGGGACTGTCCGAAACACATGCAGTACTGAATGAATAAAAGAAGGAATGATCCCTTTCCTCCTGTCATTGACAATATAAGCCAAAAACACAAATGCACAGAAACTAATTAAATGCATAAATAATGAATGCATTCAATTTTCTCTCTGAATTATAAACCTAGTGTATGAACTCAATATTGTACTCAATTATTTATATACGAGGGCCACCTTTGGACTTTCTGAAGTCTCCAGCTAAAAGGACTCCCTTATACCTTGTCTAAAAGAGGTGCCCAAAAGAAGTGGTTTTCATAGACATGTGTAGTCATAGGTACACATATCAAGCATGTGAGCAACATGCTTACAGAACAGTGATGGGACAAAGCCCATTCCCATGAGAAAAAGAAATTAAGTTCCAATGGGAGGGAGCAGAGAGCCTTAGGATAGATTCAGAGAAAGTTAACTCCAGAAGAAATCATATTACCCCACCACGCATTAACACATCTAACCTCCTTCCCAGATCTCAAGATCCCAAACAGCCCTCAAGAACCTCCACTGCTCAGATGTAGGTTTGCAGATGCCAGAATTGGCTCCAATGGCAAGCCCCCTGGCCCCTCTGTTGCTCCAAAGCTTGGAACATTCAAGATTAGAAAAGGAACTCGCTGACTCCTTTGCTATGAGTCAGAGGAGCTTTCGGTGTACTTGTGAGCAGGGGGAAAGAAGACACAAACATGAGGAGGGTGAGGACTAGGAGGGAAAATCATTCCCCTTCCTGGCCAGATGTGCTTGCTGGAAGACGGCCGAGGTGGTTCTCCTTGTTGGGAAGGAATCCATGCTTGCATCTGAACTCCAGCTTAATTAGAAGCCACATCAGGCAGAATCTCTAAACCTTTTCAGCCTTGAAAAGAAAAAGCATCACCACATTATCACTCTGCAAAATGGAGTCATTAGTACCCAGTAGAACACAGAAGCTGTGAAAAAGACTGCGAAGCACACAGCCACCAGCATTTAGCAGGGACACACGACAGAACAACGAGTAACAGGCTCCAGTAGCCATTGTGGGGGTTAAAACGAATAAATCCTGCCCTAAAAAAAATGAAGTCACCTAATTTTTTTTCTAAATGACAAATCCAAATAGACCAGACACAAGCACTAGGTATGAAGTTGTGGGGAGGGAGTGTTTTGCAAAACTTTCAATAAGGTCTAGGCTTTTTCAGAGAAATGAATGCAAATAAATTCACTCACAGGCACTACACTCAGCACCGCGCAGCAGTGAATTTCTGCTGAAGAAGACAGAGGATGCCATCAGAGACTTGCTTCTGATTTCAGAGAAAAGCTTTTTCCCGGCTGACACGTCTGCAACCATCCTCATCAGACGGGCTCGTGCACACTGGCACTTGATTAAAAAGATTCCACCAGACCTGAGGGTGAAGGGGTTTCTCTCTGAGTCCACTCCTGGCACCAGACCAACACAAAGCGCATAGGCTAACGGCCGTTGGCCTTCATCATGCGTGAGACACGGTGTGCTCTGTGTCCTGTCAGGGGTGGCGGTGGGACTCTGGAGTCAGCAGCTAGGTTTGAATCCTGAGCTCAGCGCTGACTAGCTGTGCGACCTTGAGCAAGCTGCTTAATCTCTTCTCATCCCCGCCAGCCTGTCGGCAAGTGCACAGAAATTATACTGCATACTTCACAGTGCTGTTGAGGGAATTAAGGGAAGCCACAAGAAAGGCTTTGTAATGTATCAGGAAAGAGCCATATGAATTCACAGGCTTATGGTATTCCGTCTTGGGCAGCCCAGTTGTGACAATTCCAAGCCAGTTCAGTAGAAGTTGGACAATTCAGGAAAAAAAGAGAGAACCTAATACAAAGTCTGAAATGCAAGAGGTTCAATGGAAAACGAATGACTGCTGAACAAGGTTTATCAAAGGATTAAGCATAGATGGTTTAATTAAACTGAGATTTGGTGCGATGCCAACCTCCTCCTCCCAGCCCATGCTTTGGGCAGAAGTGATTCACCACTTCTTCAGTTCCGCAGCCACTAACAGATCTAAGCCATGGCCTTGGATGCCCATGGCAGATCCAGGGAGAGGTGTGGATAGAAAAAAGAACTGGGGAGCAGCAAAGAGAGAGCAGAGAAAGTTTTGTACCCACAGGCACACACATGCACTGAGGCAGCGCCATTACCCTTTGGAAAGGACAGAGCCCTCAGCAAGCCTCACTCTGATGCCCTTGCCTGGCCACAGCCATTTTCGGCTCCCACGGCACCAAGTCCAATGTTATCTGCCTGGTGTCTGTCTACACATCCGGCAGCCGCTTCTCAAAAGCCACTTGAGAGAACTTCTCTTCTCCTGTGAACTAGCACCTGCATAGCACCTACGGCTTCAAAAAGCACTCCTGCATCTATTACTTCTTGAACCTTGAGAATCCCCAGGCAGGCAGACAGTTCTTTCCAGCTCCAGGTTACAGATGAAGAACCCAAAATTCAGAGAGAGAGAGAGAAAGTGTCTTTGCCTGAGGGAACACAACTTGTAAATCAGGGAGCTGGCTCTCCAACCCAGACCTGGCTTCAGACCCTAGACTGATCTCTCCTCAACCTCAGGGTCACCCCCACTGTTGGTGGGAGAAGAGCAGCAGCAGCCATAAACCCTGCCTGTCACCCTGCACCCCTGCCCTCACTCCGCAGGCCTGGCCTGGAGCCATGCTTGCCTCAGGGAAGCACTCACTCCCCTACAAACTGTGCGGGGTAAGGAGGCCTAAATGTTATTTCACAAACTGCCCTGCTTGCTGCCAGGCATTCAGATCAGTTTGTACCACAATTTCTGAGCTAAAGCTCAATGGCATTTTCAAATGAGTGTCTTCCATCCCTTCTGGCGGAGTCACCAGGCAGAGGGGAAGAGGGTAGTCACTGGCCTACAATGCATGAGCTTCACTCCTCCAGGGCCAGCTCAGGCCAAATACTTGCTTGGCCCCAACAGTTGCTCAAACCTCTGAAGGGCAATTTCCCAGTTGAAGTATCAGAAGGTGATGTCATTTCCTATTTGCCATCAGGAGGCACTACTGAGAACAGAGCAAGACTGAGGCCAAAAATACAGTCTCACCATAAGCGCTTGCCCCTGCCCCCTGCCCCACCTCCCAGTCACACTCACCATACTCTGAATACCTGGAACTCATCTGCAAACCAGGCTCATTGCTTTTGCAAATGCACTACTCTCTGCCCGAGGAGATGCCTAACCCTCCTTTTAGAGCATTCCTTCTTTCAGTCACTCACTCATGCTAATAGCAACACCTTCGTGGGCTCTCAGAGGCAGGCACCATTCCCATCAACGGCTCCACCATCCATGCCTCCATCCCAGCGCTGGTCACACTGTATGTAGGACTCTTTGCAATAGAAAGCCTCTCTGGCTCATAATTATTTCCCTATACACACCCATTACCAACAGGAGTCTGGAGACGAAGACATCAGGACCACCAAATATAGGAAAGAGATAAAAGTTGAGAGCAGAAGATAAAGTAGAGATGGTATCAGAGAAGAAATATGGCCCAAAGCAAAGAAAAAGGCTCTTTGGAGGAGGCTGCTGAAAAGCAAGAGGGGCAGGGGCGCCTCGTTTCCCTGGCTTCATATTCCTCCTTGTTCTCGCGTTGCTCTCGCTTAGCAGGATCGTCTCTCTGCCTGTTTACCAGCACAGCCGAATCACAAGCAGGCACACGCAGGCCTGCATGCACACCCGAAACCACATCGTGGGGCCGAGATTAACATAGACAGGTCGCCAGACAAGCAGTCCTACAGCGCTCCTGCAGACAGCCAGCAGGGATCCTAGGTAATGCAGGATGTCAACCACAGCGGGTGTGTGAGAAGAAACTTAATGAGTGCTACAAGGAGCTTTCATAGCAACCATCTCCCCACGTCCTCCCCATTCCTGGACCTTAGTTAAGATAGGGCCATGCTCCCCCATGTTAAATACAGGGGCTAAAATCCAAAATGGTTGTGACACAGCCCAGAACCGGTTTTCCCAGCCCTTAATTCTATGAATTTAGCTTCAACGACCCCAGGCCATGGGTAACTGATGAAGTTGGTGTCTTCAATGTATGAGATCTTTAAATGTCAGCTAATAAACCTCCACCATCAAAAACATAAGCCCTGGAGCAAATCTGACCAGTAACAGGCTGCAGGCAATTGCCCTCACGCTCCTCAAGCAGTTCAAGGTCAAGGTATAATACACAAGCTCAAAGACTGCCCGAAGACTGGAGGTGTTTCTCTTTTCATTTTTTGTCTCCACCTGGGACAGACCAGCTAAAGAGCAGAATCCGGCCAGTGAGTGACAGATCAGGGAAAGAACAGGGTCCTGGATGCCATAGCCTCGGCAAAATCTCTAAAGAATGGAGTTTATTTGGTATGTGAACCAATGATATAGCTAAACCTGGAGGTCTTTTCTAGAAAGCTGGTGGAAGCTGCCTAGCAACCTGGCATGGGGATAGTCTGGGTTCCTGTATCCAGCACGCCAGTGCAGTTGAACTTTCTCTAGATGAGTCATGTTGACCTTCACAAAGAAAGAAGATAAGAAGGGGAAAAAGGGATAAAGAAGGCAGGGAAGGAGGGAGGTAGAAAGAACAGGCACAAAAGAAGAAACGAAAGGAAAATTCGAAAAAGGGAAAAGGCAGGTTTTGTGCTCCTGTTACCGCACGGACTGGCTGACACCGAGGTGACTAAGACCCAGATGACTCAAGGACAACTTGACCACAGTGATGCAGAGGACAGGGAGGGGCTGCTCTTCAAGCCAGCGGAGGGCCATTCCGGACAAGGGGTCCAGCCAGGTGCGCTTCCTTCAGCAGAAAAGAGAGTGAAAATTCTCTCATTTGGGAGCAGGAGATAAAGCTGCATGGACTGACACAAAACTGAGAAGAGGCGATTCTGTCTGGTTTAAAACCCTCTTGATGCAACAAATAATGACACGTGCTGCCCAGGCTGGTTATAACCTCACCGGGAGGCAGGAGACTGGGTGGGATTCACCGTCGAGACTGCCTCCACCTCACACACCCTGCAGGGCCGCGCAGGGCGGGCGGGGGGACCAGCTGTGCTCCCCCACATGAGGACGGCTCCCCAGTTCTCCGCAGGCTCCTGTGGAGTAGGAAATCAGACCGGAGCCCTCCTCCAGTTTTCTAATGAGACAAGATCCTTTACCGAGGCATTGGTTTGGGTTTTGTATCTTGCTACAGTTTTCTCTACTCCAAGTAGGTGCGGGGCCCCACGTGCTCACCTGCCCCTGGGGTACGTGGTGGGGAGGGCAGTGTACTGAGAAGAGCACAAAGCACAGCCTGCCTACACACACCTTCCTTTCCCAGACTTTGGCTTCCTGCCATTCTGCGGACTTTTAGGGGCCATGCTACAGAGACAGACAAGAGGCAGAGCTGAGAGAGGGCTCAGGCTCTGAGCCCAGAAGGGGACCCATGTCAGCGGGCTCAGGGAGGGTTTTCTCATAGGGAGGGGAAGATGGCTGGGCCCCTGGAGGGGCTGATGGGAGCGGCCACACAGTGACTGGCCAGGACCACCTTCCGGCTGCCTCTTCCAATAGCATCTAGCTTAGTTTAATGCCTTTCTAAATAACTCTAAGTCACTACGTTCTTTTTTTTTCTCATTTCTGTGAATTGCACTACATTGAAATATACACAAAATATGTCCACCATTGGAAATCTCCTTTGTTAAATAGATGTGTTTGCAGCAGCTGTCTCTTATCCATGGATTTGACCTGCCTACTGATTGTCACTTATTGATAATATCGCTTTCTAAGTACAGTAGCACTTCCTTGTACAAATGGAATATGTCATCCCACTAAACGGCTCATTGGGCAAAGGCAGAGAGAGTGTGCCCTTCACTTTTTTTTTTTAACACAAAACAACAAATATTTATAAACCCCAGCCAGCCTCATGGAAGGTGCAGAGCCATGAAGAGGCATGATTGTCCCTCCTGCGCCTTACAGTCTTGAGGAACCTGTTAAGGGACAACACTGCATGCAAGTGAGCAGTGAACGCAAACAGTGTTGGCTTTAGGCACCGCAGGGACTCGGAGGAGTGACATTCGGTAATGCCCCAGGAGTGAGCTGGCAGAAGGCAGAACTCACCTGGCGCCCACTGTGGCCAGGCCCTGTGCCAGGTGTGTGCAACCATGATCTCATCTAGGACTACAGGACGCCCTAAGGAGAGGCCTGGCAGCCACCTTTACCAGTGGGGCACCAGTACTCATGGTAAGGGACCCTAGGATTTGTAGCCAGGCACAGATGACTCCGGAACTCATGCTCTTTCGTCTATATCACACTGCCACACCCAGGAAATGGTCTGAGGCTGACATTCAGGAGCTGGGTAATTAAAGGCTAGACTCAGGTGGAGACAAAAAGCTGGAGAAGATGAAGGTAAATGAAGACACTTCAGAGAGTCATCTACCTGGGGATGTTGGAGAAGGAGCAAAGAGTGAACTTGACAGGGGATTCAAGAGTTGGAAAATTTCAGTTTAAGGTAAAAAGTTATAAGCCTAGCAGATAATGTGTATGTTAAAGACTTTGTTTCAGAAACTACAGATAAGGCCATCCTGGCTCCTGGGAAAACAGCCGACCTCCTGGGGCACTGCTAAAGATTACCGCCTGGGGACAACTGGAGGCATCCGGGACTTTGTGTTCCAGGGAGAGACAGACGACCACCCACCCCTGGGAAGAGCTAACTGTCCAGGACAGGAATGTTGCAGCTTTTTCCACCTAATCCTCCCTGAATCTCAGAGCCCTCACCACACCTTGTTCATTCCCTGCTATAAAAACGCTGGCCTGGACAAAGAGAGGGAAGATGGTCTGTTAGGGTATAAACCCGCCATCTTCTCAGATCGCCAGCCATCTGAATAAAGCGCCTATAAAGATTCAATCGCTGTCATTGCTTATTGGGTTTGGAAGTGACAGGCAGCCCAAATGACTGTCTGTTTTCCGGTTACAAACTGAAGATGCTCAGGGTTTGAGAGTCTTATGGTGCCTTACAGGGCTCAGCTCACAAAGGCTTTCGATCAGTCTTGCTGATTTCCTCACTCAGGTTGGCCCCGGATATCTGAGTATGATCCTAATCATGGGAACCCCACGCCTAGAATAGCAGTTCTCAGAATGTGACCCAGGACCCCTGGGAGTCCCTCAGACCCTTTCAGAGGGTCCTTGACTTTAAAATTATTTTCATAATTATACTGAGACATTACTTTCTCTTTTTACTCTCACTCTCTCACGAGTGACAGTAAGCAGAGTTTCCAGAGGTTACACGTCCTGTCCAGCCTTTGGCCCGCGGGCCACATGCAGCCCCGGGGGGCTGTGAATGCGGCCCAACAGAACATTGTAAATTTACTTAAAACATTACGAGATTTACTTTTGTGTGATTATGTGTCACAATGTATTCAATGTGTGACCCAAGACAACTCTTCTTCCCGTGTGGCCCTGAGACGCCAGAAGGTTGGACACCCCTGTGTGTGACCGTGCGATGGACCGAACACAGGGCAGGTGGGTGGCTCCAGCTGTCCCCTCTGAGGGCAGGGTAAAGAGGTTCGCAAAGATGTGAGACAGTGCCACACTTGACACTAATTTTGTTTGTTTGCTTGTTTTGGAAAATATAGCCTTAGTCAATATTCGATAAGTACATTATTCTTTTTTTAAGGTTTTATTTACTTATTTTTAGAGAGAGGAGAAGGGAAGGAGAAAGAAGGAGAGAAACATCAATGCGAGAGAGAAGCGTCGATCAGCTACCTCTCTGCTGCGCCCTGACTGGGACTGAACCTGCGTCCCCACCATGTGCCCCGACCAGGAAGTGAGCTGGCGACCTTTTGCTGTACAGGATGAGGCCCAACCAACTGAACCACAGTGCTCAGGGTATTATTCTTATTTTTAAATGGATTAACAAGTAAATGTTTTAAAAATTTCCCAGTTTAAATTTCTAAAGCCATAAGCATTAATAGATAGAACTAATGCAAACAACAGCTCTTGGGTACCTTTGATACTTTTTAAGATTATAAAGGAGTCTTGAGAACCAGTGACCCAAAGAACAACGATGAAGACAAACTCTCTCTCAGGCTGGATGGTATTGAACTACCACTAACTGGCAGGCCAGGGATTGTGCGAGGCTGTTCAGATGTGTGACTTCATTTGATCTTCTCAACAACATTTTAAGGTAAGAAATGTGTCCCCATTTGACAGATAAGGAAAATTAGGAGCCAAGAGGTTGGGCAGCCTGCCCAAGGCCACACAGCTATCAGGGGAGCAGCGGAGAATTCAAGCCTTGCCATGCCTGTCAAATGCCAAGGCCCAGGATTCTGTGAATGGCTCTCTTGCTCTTAAACAACCAGTACTGCAAAGGCATTACATGTTAGAGTCATATTTTAAAAATCCTGTACTAGAAATAGAGAAGACCCACTATGACGGAGGAAACTTTAGAATAATGAGGTAAAAATTGAGTATAATTCTTTAACCCCAAACATCTGTTGCCTGGCAGACACCGTCCTGTGCCCTGAGGATGCAGCAGGAAACAAGACACGTCCTTTTCCACCCATTTAAGAAGTTTACGGAGGGGTAGTGGAAGAACAGAGACAGACTTTAAACAAATAGTTACACAAATACAAAGCAGTTCAAAACCACAGAGTTGTCAGAAAGAGACTTTGCTTTGGGCCACAGGCGCATGATGCTGTATGCAGGCGATGTTTTGTCCTACGCTTGAAACCTCTGTGGTTTTGTGAACAAATGTCACCCCGGTGCAGTCAATTAAAAACCATAGCGCCGTCCACATGGGAATTGAGCTGGTGCAGCATGGCCCCCATTCGGGTATCAGGAGAGCCGGGAGGCGGGACAACAGCCGCCACGGAGCAGGCCTGGAGCCCCGCGGGAGCTGAGCCGGGCTGTGCAGACAGTCTGAGCAGAAGCACTTTGAAACATTCCTTTGTTTCTTTCTTTATGTTTCCGCTACGGATATCTCTGGACCACTGCACCTAGCGAAGCCGAGATTACGGTTTCATTTGAAAGGACACATATGTTTCGTGAGTCCTGGTCAGCTCGGGAGGGCTGTGGGAGGCGTGAAGCACTTTGGTATGTTTAGTCTGTTTAAAGAATTTCTGGAATAGGACTCTGGGCAAAAATAATAACTAGGCCAGTACATGATACTGAGATGGGTTTGATGCAATTAGCCACACCCCCAGCTCTGGTGTGCAGACTCTGGGCCAAGGTCACAACAGAGTGAGGAGAGCTTCTGAATGGCTTGCCCAACCTGCCTGTCCATGGCACCGATAGGAAGGCCACGGTCATCTTCACAGACCACAGTTGAAGCAATAGCAGGGCTCCCTTGTGATGGGCTTTCATTCAACCGCAGATGATTCCCTGTTCTGTACTCTTCCCATCCTTCCTCTATTCAGCCCAGCCAGATAGAGGCCAGCTTTGGTACCCAGTTCCAGTCATACACAGCTCAGACCCCCTGAATTAAAATAAAACATACCCTGCCTCCAAGACCTCCAGTAGGGAAGCTGCACATAACAGTACCTGTGAGTCCTCAGTGAGCCCAGAGGGCGCTCAGCTCCTCCCAGCCCACAGCAGCTGGGTCTCAGCAACCCCGTGGGATACACCACAGCCAGAATGAATACATGGAACCAGCCCCCTTCCCTCTCCTGAAGTGCCAGAAAGATATTTCACCTTGGCCGTCGGGTTGAACAGGAGCAGGCCCCCACAGAGACCCCACCCCATCATCCCTTCTCCCCTTCCCACCATCCAAGAGATAGTTCCAAAGTAGACTGAACCATCTCTCTAGTGACTTTGAGGAAACTCCCAGTCTGGGGCATCACGTTTGGGGGTAGGGAGGGGGCAAATGAAGAGTTTTAGAAAAAAATGATTCACTGCCCGTTCCAGCCCCTGTGTTGTATAAAGAGACTGGGAAGAAAGGGACTCCTCCCCTGAAGCAGTTCCTTCCACAACAAGCAAAGGGGAAGGGCCCGCCGGCAGGCTGGTTTCAGAGCCAAGGATCTGTATGCTGCCAGGAGAGGCTTCCCAGGGGAGAGGCTTTCAGCCCCTGTGGCATCTCTGACCTTGTAGCAGCCCCAAACCTGGCTAAGGGGACAACCAGAGTCTCTCCTTCAAAACCCAGCCACGCTGCTAGAAAAGACTTCAGCTCAGAATTGCAGTTCCAGACTGTTTAGAGAGAGGAGAAGGGGAGACAGCTATGGGAAGAGCAGGTCAAGAGCCACAGGGAAGGAATGCAACGCCAGGCATGGGAGCAGGTCATGAGTGTGATTGTTCCCACAAGTAGGAGGAGAGGAGGTCGGGGGGCAAGGTGGGGAAGAAACACAAACGTGGGTCTAGCCCGGATCTCAGGCCCTTGCAGCAAAGTCCTTATGGCCTCAAATGAGAAAAATAACCGGGGCCCTGGCTGGCGTGGCTCAGACTGAGTGCGGGCCTGGGAACCAAAGGGTTGCCAGTTCATTTCCCAGTCAGGGCACAAGCCTGGGTTGTGGGCCAGGTCCCCAGTAGGGGGCGCTCAAGAGGCAACCACACATTGATGTTTCTTCCCTCTCTTTCTCCCTCCCTTCCCCTCTCTAAAAAGAATCAATAAAACCTTTAAAGAAAAATAACTGGGTAGTAATCTCAGAACAAACATGTAAGCACACAGACCTCCAAATCTCGGACATTTGGAGGACAGTGGGGGCCTTCCTTATTCCAAACACCACCACCTCTCAGCCAGCACTGAAGGCTGACCTTCCCAGGAATGCCGGGCATCTTCCAAAGTGCACACGTGGGTGACCCAGAGGAACAGGGAGCCCTGGGAACCATGATGAACGGACAGTGAGGAAACATGAAGCAGGAGCAAACACATTAGAGAGAGGAAGAAGGAGCGGGGAGTGGGCGCCTGCCCCACCCCCACAACCCCTCACCTGGAGCAGGTTGTCCCCAGCTCTGCAGAGCAGACAAAATCTACACATCATGCTTGGCTGGGGGTGATTCTTAGCATCTGACCAGCGGTTCCTTCAGTATTAATCAAATAATCTCTTCAAGACAGCAGTTTTTCAGTTTTGCCCCAGAAGAGCCAAAAGAACACAAGCAAAGGACACTGCAGGAAAGAGAACAAATAAAGATGCTGCCCTGTGGTTGACCACCACGGTGTCACTCTGCCACCGGCTGACCCCGGGCCCTCGCCCGCGATGGTGTTAGGAAGGAGGCTGAGAGGAAAGTCTTGGCTTCGGGAGAGGAGCTCATTCATCACTGCTGCCAGCCAGCCCGTCTGTCCCCACTGTCACTGCCTGGGCGCCCACAGACCCTCCATATGGCTGGAAGCGGTGCTCTGGGGCACCGCTGAAACGCCACCTCTATCTGCCTGCCTGGAAGGATGCCCATGGAGAAGCAGAAGGGAAGGGGCGCACTTTGTCCCCAGCCCCTGGCAGGGGCATTGCCGAGAGCAATGTCCATCTACTTCCTTAATATTTCTGGACCCCTCCATCTCTCCCCATCTTCACCGGCACTGCTGTAGCTCAGCTTGTCAACGTCTCCCGACTGAAATCATACAAAACACCCTGTATTCCATCACACCGACCGCGACCTGGTCTTGCTCACCTCCACCCTCTCTCCAATGGCAAGATTCCCTATGGAAAACTCTTGGCCTGCCTCTCCTGCCCCCAGGCAAGGTGTACAGAGGGCTCTTCAAAACGAGCCCGAGGGAGACTTGGTGCTTGCCAGTGGCTCCCTCCCCCTACGCTTCAGCTGTGGGAGCGCACTTTACTCTCTTCAAAGGCACTGTGTTCTCTGGCCTGCCTCCCTGCGCTTGCATCTCTCTTTATGTCACTGGCGAACTCTAGCCAGCCTTCAGGTCACGGTAAACAGCCATTGTTCCTTGACCCCTAATACCTGACTGCAATCATAGGGCTTCTCACGCTGCATGAAAATCTTCTGTGGAATTGTCTGTCCCCCGGCAACCGTCACCTCCTTGCAATCTTGTTTATTGTTTTATTTATTCTCAGCCTGTAGATGGCTCAATCTTTTGTTAAATGAATGAATGGAATATGCTCATCAATCACAGACAGTAAATCGGCCACGGCTCTGGGAGGATTCAGGAAGGGCCGATAGCGCCATGGAATGAGGTCTAGCCTCTGGAAGCACATTTAGGCCAATGGGCTTGTCTTTATTTACTTCAGCAGTATTGCCACCACCCACTCTATGCACGGATGGTGGACAAAGCATGCATTTCAGCACAACGGCAAAGAGCTAAAAACAGTGTACTGAGATGTAGGCTCAAAGCAAAGTCCATTTGCTACCTGGGAATACCTATGATGCCTTGCACATCGTAGGCTTTCCACAAAAGTTTAGGAAAAATAGAATACTACAACCAAGAGAGTAAGCCCCTGTTCTCCTTCCCATTAGAATAATACACCTCAAGGTTTTCATGACTGAAGTCCTCTTCAGAAGTTCTGGCCCAAAGTTACAGGTGTACCCCATGTATTTGCCTCTCAGGGAGGGAGAGATGAGGGTTACTCTTCCTGTCTCCAAGTGGTGAAGCATAGAGATACAGAAAAAGCAAAACTGCTCCGCAGGGCCACACGCAGAAGTGGACCCACTCCAAATGCTGTTCTCTCCTCCTCCCCATGCCCCCTAAGAGGGAGCACAGCTGCACCAGGCACACCCAGCCTGTGTGCACAGCGAGCTAGCTGCCCTCAGCATGGAAAAGGCCATGGCAGGTGAGCCTGTGATCTCTTGTCTTGTGATCTCTTTATGTACCTGACCAGGAAGCATGCACTTATAAGCCCAACTCATGGCCTCTGAGGAACCGTGGAAAGTCAGCAGGCACCAGCAAGTACTTTTCTCATTACTATGCATAATTAAGGTCATTAAGTTCTTAATGCGAGAACATTCAATGGAGAATATTTAAATAATGAGATAACTGCTTTGCAAGAAGCCCGATTACAGGGGGAAAGCTCAGCTGAGCGAGCCCTGCTAAGGGGCGACCTCACGGAAACCTCCACACAGAGCAGGAGAGCATCCTTCTTGGGCTTCTGTGCCTGCTCACTCCCCGAGCCCCTCCCCAGGCCTCCTCTCACTGCACCTCCAGCAATCAGGGCCTCCGTCTCTGGTAGACTCACAGCTGGAGGGGGAGGGTTGATAAACTCAGCAGAAGATGTGGAGAAATTCTCTTTGGGGCACGGTTATTCAATGGGTCCCAAAGGCCAGTGGTATGAATAAGGGAATAACGCCTGCCGTGTCCTACCGAGCGAGGGCTCTGCAGCCCGCTGCGTCGGGGGAGTGACACGCCATGGGCCTCCACACCATTTTTGAAAGAAGAGCTGGGGTGGGTCGATTTTCAAAAGTAGCTGAAAGTGGTTCACTAGGCAACACCCACATCTCTCTCTGGGGTGGGTAAATAAAGGAAGAGAAAAGGGAATAATAATAATAGTGATGAATAACTCTAGCATTTATTTATTTGGTCCGTACCACATGCTTGGCCCCGTGTCAGGGACTCACAGACAGTATGCAGAAGCCTCACACCACCCTGTCAGAAAACCATCATCATCTCTACTTTACACATGAGGAAACTGAGGCTCAGAGGTCACCCTTGGCTTTGGGAACAAGCCACAGAGACAGTGAGTAGCTAAGGGAAGGCAACAGAGGCAGAGGAACATCTCTATTGCCTATTTTCATCAGAGGGTCTACCCCACCTTGACCTCCTTCACGACTCCCCCCGTTTCAGCCCTTAGAGAGAAGGACGCAGGGGCAAAGAGTCGGCGGAAAGGAGACGCAGAGCCCTGTTCTGAAAGCTGCGTGTTCCCGAGGGATCTGGCGTAGGGTGTGTCTTTAATACACCGAGGGTCTGCAGTTAGACTCTCTGCAGCTCCACGTCCTTTCTGTGCCTCTATTTTCATATCTCTAAAATGGGAATGATGATTAACGAGCTCAGTATGAGTTAAAGGTACCTGGCCCGGAGTAAGTGTTCAGTAAATCTTAGCTCTCGCTATCATCATTAACATTGTCATCTTCCTGACTGATCCAAACACAAGAAAGCAAGACAAGCTGGCACTGCCAAGCTCCTACACTCAGAGCACCATCAGGCCGACCACTCCCTCACACTGACCACGATCCAAATGGCCAATGGAGACCCCTCCCCAGAGCAGAACACTGGTTCTCCCCGCAGTCAGTTACTCAGCCTTCGGGTCCCGACAGGGGGCCCCGAGTCCAGCGGACTGAGACTACTGCTAAAAGTAATGTTCACAGGGACACACCGAGCAAAGGAGCTCTGTGTGAGCCTCATGTCTTTCACCTCAGAGAACAAAGAACAAGGTGGAGCTGGCCTAGTGTGTCCTTGTTCTCAGTGGGGTTCCCCGAGGGGCAGGTGTGGGTGCCGAGGGAACACCTCAGACTTAGGTGTAAACTCTGGTTCTTCCACTCAGAGCTGTGTCACGTCAGGTAATTTGGTCAGCCACCCTGAGCCTCACTTCCTCAACCGTGATACCTGTAAGTGATATAATGTGTACAATACACGTTCATTCATTCATTCATTCATTCATTCATTCATTCTCTCTCTCTCTCTCTCTCTGTTGGTGTCAAGGTCTCAGGGAAGCAGCCGGATGAAGGGCGATATGGGTGGTAAATGCAGGCAGGTCAGAACTCTGAGAGGCAGAAGGTCATGGGTACCATTTTCAACTAGGCTGGTTGTGGAAAGGTTGGCATGTGACTTCATGGGAGTCCTCTTCCTGCCCCAAGACTCTAAACCTGAGGATTAGAAACAGCCAGGTCTCCAATGCTGAGCGGACTGTGAAAAGCAGGTCTACTGTCTAACATGGGGCAAGCAGCAGCCACTTTTGACTGCCAGATCATCACGGTGGACACAGTGCCAGGGGGCAGAATGACAAGATGCCATGGGTCTGATATCACTGTTCGACACCGCATTTCTCCTCCGAGACTCAGGTAACACTTAGGAGCACCCAGAGGAGACCGGTGCTGATTGTCACTCCACACAATGACAGTCGTGGCTCCAGCTTTCAGCAGTACCCCCAGGAAAATTAAGAGATTGTTGTAACTACTTCCCATGCCTCCTTTCGCTACATGGAGATAAGAGACATCCAGTGAGTGAAATTCATAAAAGTGTTCCCAGCTTTATTACATATTCGTAATAAAGTTGTGGACAGATGAGCTATATGCCTTGCTATTAATTCAGTGCTTTACCTCACATTTGCTCTGATTCACTCACTGACAGATTTAGGAAACTCCCCTGCAAGTTTCTGAAGACATGGTGGAGGGGGGGCGGTGGGCGACGGAGGAGCAGTTCTAGAGTGAGCGCTGCTTTTCCATGATGCAACGTGAAGGAATGATTCAATGGACCAGAACACCCCAAACTGATGACATGTGGATCGAATCTGTGGATGACTTGAAGCTAAGGAAGTAATAACAAGAGGGTAGATTAAAGACCACAATCCGTAACTATGGCAAAAGCACAAGCAACAAAGGAAAAAACATATTTACATTGAACTATGTCAAAATGTAAAGCTTTGTGCAAAGGGCAAGGCTAAGAAAGTAAAGAGGCAATGCACAGAAGAGAACATTTGGAAATCATGTATCTGACATACGATCAAATAATCAGAAATAAATCTAAAATGGTAACTCGGTCAAAGCTCCATCCAGGCACATGGGGGCAAAAAGGCTTGGATTTACTTACGTGCGAGGCCCCAGGGGCCGCTCAGGTGAGAGCGGTACAGGGAACCAAGGGCCACTTCCCAGGTCTAATAACACCTGCGGGCAGCAGAACAATGGCCTTCAAGTGCCAAGAAATTGCACCCAGTGGGGAACGGCCTGACCTAATGATAATCATGGAGTTGGGTCCAAAAAGCCAGTCGCTAAAGCGAAGAATGGTGGAAATATGGTTTCTCCACGTGTCGATGCTTGCCAAGAACAAGCTTCATCTGGGAACATTGGTCGAGGATGAGATCCTGTGAGCGGAGCAGGAAAGGGAAAGGACAGCACCCCATGGTGTCTTCTAGACCAAACTTGAGGGATCCAAGTCAGGGTCTAAGAAAAGAGACTAGGAATTTTTTTAACAGCAAGTCAAATGGAAGTGCTCTATTCTGGAAGCAGGAAGTGACGGCGCTCTGTCCTGGTGCCAGAGTTTAGCTCGGGGAGGTAGGGGGAGGAGAGCATCCCCCCTGCATTGGAGCAAAGTACAGAGCCTCTGCATGACACTGTGGGTGACGTGGGAGGAGGAACATTAGCACTTTGGTGGAGAAGAGGATCTACAGCACAGCAGGGTAGGGGGTCACCACGGGACACCATGTGGTACATGATCGGAGTGGCCAGGGGAGGAAAGCAGATACTACCACGTGGATGAAGAGGGCAGCAAGGGTCACTCCCTAGTCAACATGAGACATCACCGTTACCCCTTAAACCACAGGTTGGGTGCTGATGATCTGCCTGGGAAGCGATGGAAAAAGGAATCACTGTTTTGTTCGCACTACTGTGACTTCGTTCTGTGACTATATTCCCAGATCGGTGCCGCCAAGGGAAATGGGGAAACATTTGGATAAATGTCAAATCGTAAACTTGGATCCAAAAAAGCTAACTGGAAAAGCAGAAATGGTAAAAACATGGTTCCCAGTAGAACCTATGAAATAACTTAGGACTTCTAGCTGGGCGCCAGTTGAATTTTAATCAACACTCTGAGGTAGTAGTCAAAAACACAAGCTTGAATTTTGAGGAGCCTAGAAAGATGTATAGATGTGGTGAGCAGTGGAAAGTGCTCCAACCTTGGAAGATTGGGCTTTTTGGGGACATGAGTCCTTTCTTGCTCTGTCACTAAATACTTGAGTCACCTCTTCTATCTGGGCCTCACCTTTTTACCTGCATGATGATGCTGTCAGGACCAATGGTCTCCAAGACCCCTTGGAGTCCTGTGGCTCTTTCAACCTATGAACGCAAACTCAAAATGAGGGAAGTGATGGTCCTGCTCAGTTCTGCTCTGGCCGAGCCACAGGCAGATATGTCCTGGGCCCCTCCTAAGTGAGACACAAACAAACGGGGAGAGAAAAGAGGTCACCATTCCCCAGAGTGGAGAAAGTTCTCAAACCCATATGGAAGAAGCTAGTAGAATCCCTCTCAGACAGGTGAAGCCTCAAGGCAGATGTAATGGTCTTCAAATATTGGACGTACTGCTGCATAAAAGAAAAGCTAGCTTTGTCTCACAAAGTCCCAGGAGTAAAGAGCCAAGAACGAGGGGGAGAATCCACAGGGAGGGAATGATAGTTTTATGTAAGAGGGAAATTCTCAGCCCTGAGCTATCTGTAAGTGGAATGAACCCACTCCTGGGGGGCGTTCAAACTTCAGGGAAGGATTCAAAGATCTAGTGAGTAGGTGACCCTGATGACATTTGAGGTCCTCCTTAATTCCAAAAGAGTGCCCATGAGATCATTAGAGCTCTGGTTAATTATCACAGAAAAAGAGTGGCTGATGTCCATCTCTAAGTGGTGGGCTGGTGAGCACAGAGCAGGGGTTTGATAACATTTGTGGAAGATTGGGGAGAAGCGAAGATGGGAGGCTCAAATCCCACATTCCACCGCGAGTCCCGGAAGTTCTTTGCGCAGAAAGAAGCTCGCCTCCCTGCCACTTGCACAGGTGCTGGATTTCAGCCAAGGCCTCCGCACTGGCCCGTGAGCGCAGCTCCTGTAATTAAACACCCGAGTTTCCCTGGAGAAAAGGAGTCGAAAAGAAAACCGGGAAAGAACCTCTGGCTGCTTCTGCCTCTTCCCCCACGGTCCTGCTCGGCCTGCCAAGTGTCCCAGGGGCCTGAGACTCCCCTCGTTTTTGTTGTCCCCACAAAGCTGCGGTCAGCCTGCCGTTCTCCACAAAGCTGAACATTTGTGCCTTGTTGTGTAGGGATGCTTTGGAGTTCATGGTCGTTCCTCCAATGGGTGCATTCTGCTTCCCCGGGAGCTCGAAGAAGGGGTCTGGACTCAGTTACGCAGTTGTGACCCGGAAGAGGGACCCTCCCCTGCTCTAGCTCTGCCACCCCTACTTCAAGCCCACCCAGCTCCTGTCCTCACCCCACCTGCCCCGCCCTCCAAGGATGAACAAAGGTCACCCTTCTGAGCAGGGTTAGCCCGACAAGCAGGGCAGAACTCACTGGTGATTTCTGACGTATTTGATTTTCTTTCTAAGCCTCCTGCTCTTTCATTTTGTTCTTCCTCCCAAGACCTCTCTCCCTGTCAAGCTTTCTTGCGACAACAGTGGTTTTTTTTATCACCACGTAGCTATGATTCAGAGCCAGGCCTCTAGCCGATGAGAGCTAAAATTATTCTCACACACGCACAGAGGACCACAATGGGAAAACGTGAAAATGGAAACATTTTTCGAGTCCGCAAAGTCACTATCCGGTGAGGATTTATGGAGTCGGCCCTGAGGGCTCCTAGTTTTCCAGCATCCTCACCAGAAGATTTTCATCGTGATGATCAGTTCCACAAACAAACCCGTATCAAGCTCCTCTGTATGTAAAGCTTCGCGCTGTCCCTCTGCCATCACCACCTTCGCACACACCATCCCTTCCAGTAACCGCGCCCCGCCCCCAGCCCCGCCCCCAGCCCCGCCCCCAGCCCCGCCCCCAGCCAATGCCTGACAATGGCTGAACCGTTGAACAAGCAACGCAGGCCAAGGGTGCCGGAGTGCCTGGCACATGGCAGACATTCAAATCACGTTTATGAAATGAACAAAGAGGTACTCAGGTAAACTGTTGATTGATTGAGGTTCTGGGGAACTGGCAGGTAAACCTAACATTTGTTTTCTCGGGGACCATGCTCACTGATGTAATTTTAGAAAACATTTCCCTGGTGGGCATTCCTCCTCTCACCAATTTTAAAGAAGGAAAGGAAATTTATTTTCTCCCCTAGGTGATTTCTCGCTGGCTATCTGTAATTGTCAGCCTAGAGGTTGAGAGCCACAATAGAGGCTTGATAAGAAGCACCTCGAGCCCTGGCTGGTGTGGCTCAGTGGACGGAGTGCTGACCTGCGAACCAAAGAGTCGCTGGTGGGTCGCCAGTTCTATTCCCAGTCAGGGCACATGCCTGGGTTGCAGGCCAGGTCCCCAGTGGGGGGCACATGAGAGACAACCACACGTTGATGTTTCTCTCCCTCTCTTTCTCCTTCCTTTCCTCCTCTCTAAAAATCAATAAAATCTTAAAAAAAAAAATAAAGAAGCAGCTCGAAAGGAGTGAAACTCGAATAATCAAGTTTCTTTCATGAAAACAGAATGAAGGTCTTAACCACTCTTCTCCCACCTTCACCTCTTCTCATTGAAGTCTGGGGACATCCCACAAAGGCCTAACTTGGGGTTGGAGGCCACCAGTAGCAGCTGCCATCAAAGTGACCCGGAGAAGCAGGGAGAGCACCGAACCGAGGGTGCAGATGGCAGGAGCTACAGCCCAGCTCTGTGTCTCCCGTAGTTTGTCAGGTATGATGCGCACTTTCTGCCCA
>PVJI01017606.1:0-35221 GCA_004026765.1 Micronycteris hirsuta | reverse complement strand
GTGAGCCGATCAAAGGAAATAAATCTTCAGTATGGATTTCAATATGAGCATCCACTAATTTTTAAAACACTTTGATCATGATTCTGTTATTAAGCCATCCAGAAAGGCTGTGATGTACATAGAGCACATGTCATTCCTGTCTTTCAGGTGAGGAAACTGAGGCACACATGGTCACAGCATGTAACTATCTGAGCTGCAACTACAGCTCTCCAGAACTAACCTGCCTGAGTTTAAATTTACATTCAGTGTGATGTTGAGCAAGTTACACAACCTGCATGCACTGTGTGTTTCCTATAATAGGGAACGACCATTCTGATGTTACTGGGTTACTGTGAGGGTTACATGAGATCATTAGAATATATCTGGCATAACATTTTAGCTGCTTAGTAGTGTTCATCTGCTTTAACCGTAATAACGATATTTCACATTGCTATCAGTACAGCAGTGAAGAGACGACGGGCTAGAATCACAATTTCTCAACAGTTTCAGCAATGACATGACGCAAACACAGCTAATACCAAGTTGTCGCCCATCTTTAACGATATAGTCTTCCATTTAATATGGGAGAAAAAGGGAGTAAATCTAGAACTATAGTGGTTTCTTTAAAAAGCAAAATGTAATTGTTATAATATCCATTTAAAATAGATTTTTTGCTTGCGTAAACAGACAGGCAAAATCAAAGGAAAGGGTCAAAAGCATTTCTAATTCTTAAAAGATCTTCTAACTGTATGGGAAGTGCTTGTTCCTAGCACATAAGCTCATGACATTCATACTAGAAACAACACATTTTGTCTGCATTGTTAGAAAATTTTTAAATGAGAGCTCTCATTTTGTTTTTGGGTTTTCTCTGGGGACCTCAGAAGAGGAAGTGTAAGCGATTTGTGAGAAGATTTCCATAATGATTCACAGAAATTCAGAAAGAAAAAAATTACTTTGCTATTCAGTTAGTTTGAGTGCCTTCTCTTAAAATTTAACTTCTTAGCTTAGAGTTGGAAAAGACTTTAATCTTACTGAAATTATAGAAACTAAAATATGGTACTTTAAGTACTGGCTAAGTGATGGATAATGTTCATAGTGTCATTTCTAGATTTTCCAGGCCACTTGATAGGATTTCATTTACAAGATAAAATAGGTCTTCGGATGCAGGCTCAGGAAGCTGTGTATTTCACAGGACTTTATGTAGCTGTGTTCCCTGCACCATGAGCTCATAAGAGGAACAGCATTAAATAAACCCATGAAATAAAGACTACATTAATATGCATCTGATTCTCCTCCAATATTGGCCTGTTTTGAATGGTTAACCTGATTTAATGTTTTCAGGGGGGTTAGCTATTACGTGCTCTCAGAGAGAGCATATTGAAACAGGCCATGGTTTGTAAATCTTGGCAGAAGTGTGAGAACTAAATCCTTGATTAGCCTTAATTTCTTTTGTTTCAGCCTGACTTTGGAAATTTAATCCAAGAGTCCTACATACAATCTGCATTAAAGACTGTGAACTCCCTGTTTATTTACTGTTTAATTGCATTGTAGTTTATTCAGTTTCTTAAAAAGAGTGTTGCTTTCCTTTTTATGGTAACTAAAAATAGAGACTTCTGGTCAACATGCTGATGATAGCTTGCTGATGATAGTCTCTACCCAGGGTTGTTTATTTTAGCCAAAGTCCAAGGATTCATACTAATAGTCTCCTCTCGAATCTGAACTGAAACGTGCTTTAGGTCAAGGGGGAGAGCCGCTTGCGTTCTCCTTTAGGAGTGCTTTAGTGCCACCCTCCTTTTTAAACTGCGTTCTCGGACGTTCCTTTCTGTTCACTTTATGATTCTAAGACATAATCGTTATATTACTGTATCAAAAATATCCTTATATTTTCACCCCGTTTCCTTCTTTCTTATTCACCTTTTCTTCTATTGAGGAGTCACACTGGAATGTGGTGCCTCCAAGGATTTCGTGGCGCCCACAGTCCCTGTTCACACTGCGGTGCAGTGGTGTGGCCGAGCACTTCTTTGAAGTCAGAGTGTCTACGTCCAACTCCCTGTGCTGCTACTTCCCCTCCCGATGTGTGACTTTAACCTCCTAATGCTCAGCTTTTTTTTTTTCTCCGCTATCAAATAAAATGGGAGTAATGCAATTGTATTTACTCCAGTGGGTTTGGGGAAAATTAAATGAAATGTGTTATTAATATTATTTTATATTGTCATTTTTAAGTGGGATATGAGAAGGGATAGGGTATGTGGGTAGGCTCATCAGGCAGGATGAATTTTGTTGTATGTGAGCCTGTACAGCCACTTAAAAATGTCTAATAATTCTTTTGGTTATGTGCTAGTGCTTGGTGCAGTTCGCCTCAGTTCACCCCACGAATCGGATAACCCTTGCTTATTTCGACCGTTCTGGTTATTATCCTTTTTGATGCTTTCTTGGCGTTCTTCAGTTGTCTTCAGACAGTAAGGACCAGATTTAAATATTATTTTGTATTATGTCATTTTTAGAATCTAAACATATATTTAGTTTGCTTCAATAACTATAGCAGAGGTCTCTCAAAACTTTTTGGTGGGGGCGCTAGGGGGTGCAGGGATTGAGCAAAAAGGAAAGCAGTACTCTGGACATGGACACAGTGTGGTGACTGCTGGAGGGAGCGGGTATAAAGGGGGTCTAAATGGTAATGGAAAAAAGACAATAAAGATTAAATTTTAAACATACATATTATACACAGTCAAACTGAGACTCCTTTGCTCTGTTAGGATTGCACTGGTTCTTGTTTTGTTAACTTTTAAATCATTATTAATCAAAAAAATTCACAATCCATTGTAAGTCTGAATAAACACAGACACACACAAACTCCAAATGATACAAGGCGGGGCCAAAAAAAACCAGAATTATCTTCTGGAGGGCAGGTCCCTTGTACTACAGGCTTCCCCCACTAGGTGAATGTTCTAGGAACCCATCTGTATCAGTGTACCAGCTGGTGGTGTTGTGAGAGGCTGTGTATAGCTTCAGTGAATTTTTTTGAATATTCTTTTAATGCATTTGCCCATTTCATGATGGCTGATTTATGAGCACATCTGCCCACACCGTGATGAGTGTTCAGCAGTTTTTGACCAAAAATGGCACGACCCCCATGCCCCACACTCCCTATTCACCCAATCTCACCCCAAGCAACATTTATTTTGTTTTCCCCGATGAAAGTTGTCCTCAAAGGGAAATGTTTTGCCAATGTGGAAGAGGTAAAACAAAACAAATAAAGAAATGGCAGAAGCACTAAAAGGCATCAAAATTGACAAGTTCAAAAACTGTTTTGGGCAGTGGAAAAAATGTCTGAACAGGTGTATTGCATCAAATTGAAAGTACTTTTAAGGTGACTTCAGTGTAAACATGTAAAAATAAATACACAATTTTTTATAAATTTCCTTTTTTTTGGGTCCCCCCTTCATATATGGAAGTAGAGCTTAGGCTTAACAAATAGATAAAAATTAAGAATAAACTCTGGTCCCATTCCCACATTTCTTCTTTCTTGATGGGTTTGTAAATGCATCGTCAGAAATTAAGGATGGATTCAGCAATTCCTTGTCAGAGAATACACCCAAAGGAAACAAAGGCACCGTCAAAGAGCTATCTGGGCTCCCATGTCCATTCATAGCAGCATTATTTGCCATGGGCAAGACATGGAACCAACCCAGGTGTCCATGGGCCGATGAACGGGTAATGGATAATGAAGTTGTGATACATGCACACACAGCACACTCACAATGGAATAGTATTCGGCCATGAAAATGGAATCCCTGCTATTTGTGACAACATGGATGGATCGCGAGGATGTTGTGCTAAGTGAAATAAGTCAGAGAAAGATGAATACCGTGTGATTTAACTTATGTATGGAATCTAAAAAGAAAAAAAGACATAAAAAGAGGACAGGCGTGTGGTTGCCAGAGGCAGGGCATGGGGGAAGTGGGAATTGAATGAAGGTGGTGGAAAGGCACAGACCGCTGGTTATAAGAGAAGTTGTTGCTAGGGATATAACATACAGCGCGATGACAACAGTTAGCACTGCTGTAGGGTGTGGCTTAAAGTTGTGAGAAAGAGTAAATTCTAAAAGTTCTTATCACAAAGGAAAAATGTTTCCCTGTTCTTCTTGGTTTTTTTTTTGTGTGTGTCTACATGAGATGATGGATATTAACTAAACTTGTGCTAATCCTCTCCCAATATATGTGAGCCAGATTGTCATGCTGTGTACATAAATTTACACAGTGCTGAAGCCAGTTCTATCTCAATAAATCTGGAAAGAAAAAAGAAATCAAAGGTGTTCTACTTGGTTTTGAGAGACAGTGGTATCTTGGCCATGCTATGCTTTAACTTCTCTTTGTTGGGCCTCCGATAAGTACTCTTGGGAGGCGAATTCTTAAATACGTTGTCTGGCCATGAAACAATATTCGAATTTACCAGTGAGAGTAATACAAATATAATCAATAAATATAATAGTGATGTGTGGCTGAAGAACTATCTCAAATTTCCCCTCAAATCTACTAGAATGTGATTTTCTGTGAGAATTTATGCTGATGAGTGAGCTAGTTTATTTAGTTTGTTTGTGAGTTCATGTTATCGTAGGTATCCCTAAGCACGACTTAGGAAAAAAGTTGGGACTGTTGAATTTCTGGAAAAGCTGAAATCCACAGTGAATGGGAGCCTTTTGCATATTGATTGATTTGCTCTTTACTTCCCTTGAATTAAAGTTAAAATGAACAGAGTCCCTAGGGTTCTATACGTCCTCTTTTTAAAGAGATAGTAATTAGTTTTTCACTGATGTCATTAGATCAGCTCTATTCCCCATGACATCTGTTTTTTCCGGGAAAGATGGAATAACCAGTATTCCTTATGTTTTCTTGTAAATAGCTTGAATTCCAACCTGTTTATTTCAAGGAAGCCCTTCTCTTATTTGGGGGGTCAGCCTTACAGTGATAATCACAGGATGTCCCCAGGTCATGTGTTTTTCTCCAAAGGTCAGTCCTTGCTGCTCCTGAACAACTCCTTCGCCATGGGCAAGAGGGAATCCTCGTTAATGTGGTCTGAGAAAATGGGGGCGGGGCTACACCTCTATTTACAGTTGCCATTGGTATTAGCTTAGACAACTTCCACATCTGTACTGCCTTTTATAAGTTCAAGGAAGAAAGGCGCCCTCCTCTCATTTAGTGTCAGGCAGGGTATGCTGACCGAAGATGGCTTGGGTTATAGACATTGTGCTTTTTCAGAGTCATTCAGACATGCAGGTCCTGCCATGCCAGTTTGTTCCTTGGGAGCGGTGGGCAGGTGTGTACCGGGACCCCAAAGCACCACTTTTCTTCATCTTGGGCATTCCTGTTACTTTCCTCAAGATTCCTCTTCTCTCTCCCTCTCCCTCCTGCCAAAGCGCCCAAGTCCATATCTACTTACTCTCCTAGAATGAATAACATATTCTTAAAAAAAAAATCCTATCAGGTCACAGTAAGCATTGTTATCATGGTTTTCTATGTGATGAAATTGAAAGGCAGAACGATTTTACTTCTCACACTCCAAGTTTGGGTAAACCAATCAAAACTAGATAGGGAAAAGTATTCACTTATTGTAGTGATTGTATCTGTTCCCCTTGTTATGCACCAGAAAAGCACCCTGTTTCATTGAGTTGTAGCTACCCTTCATTCCAAGACACATTCTAATTTTAGAGACAGTAAAGGAAAAGAGGAGCATCTTTGAATCAATGAAATTGGATAAACAGAAGCCCACAAAGACAAGTTAACCCATACATATTATAGCTGCTATAGTCCTAGGCTTCATCAACTAATTCTCACAACATCTCTGTTTAACCCCGATGCCCCCAGGTTCTATTTATCAGGAGACATAACTGAAGTCTTATTTACATGTTACATACATACCCATATTTTGCTTCTGCATCTCCTCAGCATTTCAGGGAGTGTAGTCTCAGAATTTTGAGGGTTTTTTTTTAGTGGCTGTTCTTTGCCCACAAAGTGCTAGTGAGAGGCAGCTGGTCACTACCTGTTGGAGGGTGACTTCACTGCTAGATTGCGATCTGCTGGGATCCCCAGAGAGCCATGGTGCTTCCTTCAGGCCTCACTGCATCGGAACACTGCTCTCCTCTTGCAGACATGGGAAGATGCCCTTGTTTCCCACCATGTCAGCATTTGTAACCTGTTCTGTGAAGCAAGACCAGGTGTCACCAACTCTTTTATAAAATTGCTCATTAGGTCTTAATTTGTAGCACTCACTGCTGAGTTTTAAGATCTAATTAATCTCCCTGGCACAGGCTCAAATAACCACCAGCACTTTCAGTTTCCATTGATAATTAAGGTTCCGATGCTAGATTTTGCTATTTGTGCCTCTTCCCGTACACTGAGTTTTCTGCCATGCAGTTCTTCAGTCTGCATCCAAGTAAACATTTGCTAAAGCTGCCTATCCAGTTTGCAAAATCACCGACACTCTGAATACCAAAAGGTTCCTTTGGGACCCCAATGGCACCCACAGAGTCCTCAGAGCTCTCTGCCATGCAAGTGGCAAATGACTTGACATGGCCTAGTTTTAAACTGGAGGTTTTGATTTAGCCTATTCTGAGGAATTTTGCACAGTGAGTAGGCCCCTGTTACAAACATGGTCACTGTTACACAAATTCAGTCCTACCTCCAGCCCGATCTTTAAATTTAGCAATGAGTTACATGGAGACCCAAACGTAACCGCCAGGGTACTGGAGTCTCATTCCCCGAGACCACGGTGTTTACAGGCTTCTGCATACATTTTTGTTGTCTGGCCAAGCTTCGTTTGGCAGCCCCTGGCTAGGATCAAGTTTGGATACATTTCTAAAATGCCCTCTGTTTAACCATCGAAGATATAAATGAAATGTAAAATTCTTATGCAGATTACTGAAGAGATTGTCCTGGAGATTCATTAGTTGAAAGAGATTGCTTTCACAGGATCAAAACAGCATGTCTGTTTCTAGACTTATCTATTTGCAGTTATGAATGTAAGTCTTTTAATTTAGGTAGTGAAAGAGAGATTTTTAACAGGCAGTTTACATAATTTGGTGTACAATAGTCTTCTTTTATCCAAGAAGGATGTGTTCCAGTGGATGCCTGAAACTGTGGATGGTAGTGAATGTTCTCCTATACATACATACCTATGGCAAAGTTTAATTTATGAATTAGGCACAACAGGAGATTAACAACAATAACTAATAATAAAATAGAACAATTATAACAATATAGTATAATAAAAGTTATACAAATGTGGTCTCATCTCTTACTTTCTCTCTGATAACTGATCTGACAAGTGAAACAGCTACTAAGTGACTAATAGGTGAGCAGCTCGTGCAGCATGGCCACACGAGACAAAGGCATGGTTCACATCCTGGACTGGATGGCGTGGGGCTGTGCAATATCATCACGCTACTCAAAATGGTGTGCAGTTTAAAACTTAAGAATTGTTTCTCTCTGGAATTTTCCATTTAATGTTTTTGAACCACAGTTGACCACAAATAACTGAAACCATGGAAAGTGAAACCACAAATAAGGGGGAACTACTGTATTCTATTCTCCTTGATTAAAGCAAACATTTTCGATTGCATCGCTTACTAGATTTATTATGAAATCCCAAACTATCATAACTTTGGTATATTGATGTATTTATACAAATTAAATTACCCAAGGAGCAAGTTACCAACCAAATGGATGAGAAAGCAACTTATTTAGTCTGTTCCTTCCATAAACACTTATTGAAGACCATGTTATTTCCCAGGCTTCGTGCAGGTTGCTAAGCCGGTATCTAACACAAAGCTTCAGGTATTGAAGATATTACACTACTGAAGAGTTTATACTAAAATCCGCAATTTGTTACAGTTTGGTAAATATTAAGATAGATCTATATTATATTAATATTAAGTAACATTAGTTTACAGTGCTTACTCTGTGCTGAATACTGTTCTCTGCACTTTGTCTGTATTGACATATTTAACCTTCACAGCAACCCTATATAGTAGGTGCTATTGTTATTATCATTTTGCATATAAAGAAACTGAGGTACAGAAAATAGTGCCAGGGTATGCATCTTATTATATGGCTGAATCGGTAGCCTTTGACCACTACAGGGTCCTGCATTTGCATGCACGTTTTCCAGATGATTGGTCCTAGTAGCTGGAGTCCCGGTTATTTCCATGGCCAAGCAGGAGTGAATATCCAAACCAGAGAGTCTTGGAGTATCATAAGATGTCCTTGTCTCAGCTGCTTGTCTACTCAACTTAGATTCCTAGAGAAGTTGTCAAGGAAAATTTTCAGGGCACTCCATTTTTATCTTATTTTATATAGTTGGAAAAGGTGAGCTTAGTCCTCTTGCCTTTCCTGTTTTCAACCTCTGCATGCCATTTCAGATTTAGCTTCTAGCCCCTGCTTTGAATTTGACTATTAAGAAAAGTCCACATGCTTGGTATGAGGTGTCAGATACTGGAGTTACAAACCAGGCAGGAATAAAGCTGGCTTCTTTATCAGATGACATTTTTTCTGAGCTCAGGTTGACTCAAACCAGATCTCTCCTCACCTCTCTCAACCTGTGACGTCTAGTTTAGGCAGTTGGAAATCAAAGAATTCATGTGAGACAGAGCAGGGGATCACCATTGCCTCCCTAATTTACTTATTTAGCTGAAATACTTTATTTTTACAGTAGAATATGTAGCAATACATATATACATATACCACAAGCATTTCTTAGTACATTATTATGTATTGTCATTAACTTATAATTGAAATTTTTTTTTTGACCAAAGGACAATTGGGTGAAAGTTACAAGCAGGGAGTTCCAGCTAAAAATGAGGAAGAACTAACAGGACAGGTTAAAGATGGTGATAGTTGCCAGTTGTTACTGACCTCTGTCACTGAAGGTATTTGAGCAATTGTCGGTGATCTATGGAAGAAGATTCTGAGTCAAGTACAAAATGGAGGAAAAGTTGAACTAGATAGTTCCCAGACCCCTGACATCCATGAAAGACTATGACAGTCCCAAGTTTTCCGAATGTCACGTTCCCTTTTACCCACAAAATTAAGGCAGAGTCTTGGAATACATTCATGTGCTTCAAAATGTGCATGTGATTTTTCTCTTAATGTATAATGAAGAATCTTGCAAAATATTTTTTTCTTAGCAAATGAAATGTATGTATCTTAAAAAGTAATTGGAATAAACTAGAAAAAACAGTGGTTATCTAAAGAGTGTCAAGGACATAGTGAATAAAGCATTTATTGACCTGTTTAAAATTATAGTAAGTCCTCATTTAATGTCACCGATAAGATCTGTGACTCTAAATGAAATGATGTATAATGAAACCAATTTTATTGTAGGCTAATTGATATAAACAAGTATTCAGTTCCTGTGGCATCTTATCAACATTATAAGGAAACAATGTTACATGAAATGACATTATTCGGGGACTTGCTGTGCGAGGGGGGACTCCCCCAAAATGGAATTTATTATAAAAAATTGTGTATTTGTTCTTACATGTTTAAACTTCAGTCACCTTCAAATCTCCATTCGATGCAATATGCCTATTGAGATGTTTTTTCCACTGCTTAAAATGGTTTTTGGATTCGTTGATGTTGATGCCTTTTGGTGCTTCTGCCATTTATTTTTTGTTTAGCCTCTTCCACGTCAGCAAAATATTTCCCTTTGAGGACTTTGTTTCATCCAGGGAAATAAATAAAAGAAGTCACTCCAGTGAGATAGTGAGTATGGGGCACAGGGTCATGCCATTTTTGGTCAAAAAACTACTGAACATTCAGAGCTGCACTGTGGGCAGGTGTGCTCATAAATCACCCATCATGACGTGGGCAAATGCTTTGAAAGGGTCTTTAAAACAAATTCACTGAAGCTGAATGCAGCCTCTCACAACAGTGCCAGCTGGTACACAGATACAGATGGGTCCCTTGAATACTCACCTAGTTGGGGAAGCCTGAACGACAAGTGGCTTACTCTCCAGTTTTGGGGGGTGTCCCCCTAATGTTTGTCTTTAATTACAGAGAATCAGAGGAGAGTCTTTTTGGAAGAGAAAAATTTGTAATAAGTGTCATATTAAACAGGAATTTACTAAAGTGCAAAGCCAAAAGGATGTGATTATACATTGTGATTATACAAAACTATGGAACAAAGGTTTTCTGACATCCGGAGATGCACAGCCAGTCTGAGTGTCATGAACTCAGATGGTTGCCTGACAAAATGATCCTCTCTTATCGTTCTTAAGCTTAATGTTTGTTGGCAGTGATTCACTAAAATGTTAAAATCCACTTATCATCCTGCGGATATGACCTAAATAGTTTTCAAGAACTCCTTATTCCTTATAATACATTTATTTATAGTAAATATGTTTTGGTTTATTACTTTATTCCCCCAAAGACCTCAGAGCACTGTTTACAGAATTGTTACAACAATACTTCTTTGTATTTCAGAATTTAAAATGAGATAGTATCCAGACATCACGTAGGAAGATAGGAGACAGAAAGAAAAAAAAATATATATAGGACATTACTGGAAATGCCAGTGGGAGAAAGTCGGGTAAAGCATTTTCTCTGAACCACTGTTCTGTCTGAAACTAACTTCTAAGAGAAAGAGAGTTAGAGCAGGTGCAGGGGGGAAAACGCGACCCACCCTGCAAGTTAAGTCCAGCCTGCCTGGTTTGTGTGGCCTGTTGCTTATGAATAGTTTTTACCTTTCTCAATGATTGAAAAATTAAAAGAAGAATAAAACTTTATGACACATGAATGTTCTATGAAATTCAAATCTAAGTGTTTGTAAACAATGTTTTGTCAGAACACAGGAGCACCCATTTGGTAACATGCCGTCTATGGGGCTTTTGAACTATAACAGCAGAGACGCGGATTTGCGACAAAAACTGTGTGGCCCACAAAGTCTGAAATGTTTGCTATCTTGCCCTTTACAGAGAAAGCTTGCCAACCTCTCAGCAAGAGGGTAAGTTAGAGAAGGTGAAATCTGAAAAAAAAAAAGAATATATAGCATGTGTTCCCTTTCCTTGCCTGATATTTATTCAATGCTTGTTAAAAACTTTTATCTTGGGCTTCACGCCCAGCCTGTGAAATCAGAACCCAGACCTCTGGAGTTTATGTTCTTCGTAAGTTCCCATGTGTGTGCTGCCATCAGGCAAGTCTGGGAATCACTGGTGCCGGCCATGGACACAGACTGTAGCAACAGATGAGTAGGGGATGAGTCTGAGCGCTGTTATTTTTTCCTGGCTGGGGCATCTTGGGCTCGTGTGTACAACATAACATACTAAACTGTATAAGTCTCATTGAATTTATGTGTGTAATGGCAGGAATGACAAGTAACTGCCAGTAACATCAGGTTGTTGTGATGATTTAACTAGGTAAACTATTTAGATTATAGTAGTCATATAGTGCTAGCACATAGTAAGTGCTTAGTAAAAGCTAGGTGTCCTTGTTTTTAGTATAAGCGTTGTTAGCAGTACTTTCATTAGTGGCATCAGGATAAGAAAGAACACTGTCGTTAGTGTCAGAAGACACGAATACGTGTTTGAATTCTGTCACTTACTGGCTTTGTAACCTTGAACCACTTCGCTTTATTGGGATTCACTTGTTTCATTTGTAAAATGGCAATAAAAATAATTATGCATCTCGTACCTGTTTCTAAAACTCTGAAAATGCAAAAAGCGGTACTATAACCATTAGCTACTCTGTTCCAGTGTGCAGTACAGAGCTTGGCGCAGTCTGACAGTGCATGTTTATTGCATCCAATGGAATCCACTGGAGCAAAGGACTATTTTCTACTTCAGTCCTTACCGTTTTCCCTTCAAAATGATCTTTGCACAAATGCATGCATTTCGTAAGTTTCTTTAGCTTTTTCTGTCTGTTTAAGCAAAAAATATGTTTTCAATTAAGAGTTCATTTCTCCTGCTGCTTGTTTTCCCACTGAGTCAGAATCCTGGTGGTGAGATCAGAAATGATTGCTGTGAGAAAGGCAGAGATGTTACCAATGAAAAATTACAAGTTTGCACGTTGTGTTTACCAAGTTTAAAAAGAGAAAAATACATAGAAGTGATTTTTCTCACCCCCTGCAAATCCCACAACCACTCAAACTGTTCCAGGCAGAAATTTAAATGTAGGGGTACAATTGACATCCATAAACTTAAAAATGTGGGAAACAAAGTCAGTTTCCTCCAGCGTGCACTCAGTTTTTTAGTAACTGCCAATTTGTAGGAGTGGACTGTTGTCGTCAAAGGTTCCTTTTGCACAAGTTCCTTTTCTCCATTTTGTCCTAATCCCTGTCCTCCCACAACCCTCTCTTCACTCTGAGGCTACTGATTGAATTATTCATGATGAGTTAGTTTAAGAGGTACGGGTGGGGGACCTTGTGCACCGTTATGCCTCCAGTGTCTAGCACAGAGCCTAGTGCGGAGAAAGAATGTTAAATGAACATTCTCCATGGAAAACACTAGACTTTTATTTATAATCAGTAAATCTGTGACTTTGTAATAAGGAAATTGCCCCTGTTTTTGTGCCTGATATGGATTCCCACTGAGCAAAAGTAGGCATGTGTCCTTATAAATCCGTTGCTTAAGATTGGAACGAAGTATTTTCTCTCATGTTATTAATGATCTAATATAGCAATTTTTAACCAGTGTGCGGCAAGAGTTTTTAAAACATGTAATATCTGACTATTTAGTCAGGGGCACTGGCTTCTTTTCCCTTAGATTGTCAGATTAAAACCTGACAATGGCCAATACAACAATAGCCATCTGGTGCGAATGTCCTGTCTTGAACCATATATATATGTCATATAATAGAGTTGCATTTTCTTGGCCATGTCACATAATAAGGTTGTGTTTGACTGGTTCATTCTTAGTACCAGAAATTCTTCTATACAAATATAGGCACCTGATTTTTTCTTTAAAAAGTAATCATTATTATGATATATTTTTTGTAAATCAATCAAAATTATACCTATCTTTGTCAGATCGGCAAAAAATATATTTTTATTGTGTTGTAGAATTTTAGTAATTAATGTATGCATGCCATGAGATAAAAAGGATGAAAATTGCTGATCAAATAGACCATTATTGCTACAAGATCATATTTTTATCAAGCAGTCTGTTCACTTTATTCTATTGGGAGTCGTAATTACATGTAAAAGGATGGCAGGTGTACTTGAAAAAACATAAAAATCAGGACACTTTCCAAGTTTTTAGAAATGTTCTCTAAAATGATTTTATAATAGCCCACTGAAAATGATGGGCTCAATTTACTGGATCTTTGCTACAGAGTGACTAGATCTTTTGCCTACATATAAATGAACCCAAAGTAGAGATAAGAATAGTCTTTGCTTTTCTAATTTTGCTTAGTAACCAAAACATTAAATTAATGATATTCATTTTAGATCAATATTGCTGGGATAAAGCTTTACTGAGATTACTAGAATTAGATAAAAAATCCAAGTGCTTCTAAAGATGGCTGCTTAATAAAGAGTTTTATACTCTCTGACTGTAGTTAGAGAGTTATTTTTTTATAGATAGTTTTTATTTATTTATTTATTTATTTATACCAATATCTTTTTTTTCTTAAAGATTTTATTTATTATTTTTAGAGAGAGGGGAAGGGAGGGAGAAAGAGAGGGAGAGAAACAGCAATGTATGGTTGCCTCTCAAATGGCCCTCACTGGGGACCTGGCCTGCAACCCAGGCATGTGCCCTGACTGGGAATCAAACCGGGACCCTTTGGTTCCCAGCCCGCGCTCAATCCACTGAGCTACACCAGCCAGGGCGAGAGTTAGAGAGTTTTAAACTCTCCAACTATAGTGTGTAAACTATAGTTTACACACACTGGTTGTTGCATTCATTTTTGTTAACTATACTCAAAATGCTTGGTATTTATTCGTATGCATTTGAAAAAATATTTAGGTAATGTATGATACTCTAACTTAGAGAAATTCCCTGAACATAGACCCATGTTTTCTCAGGACTTGATTTTGGGAGGGGTCATATGTATATATCCTGGCAATAAATTTGTAAACCATGGGAATTTAGTGAACTCAATAAATGACCAGAGAATTTTATTTTTAGTTCTGTAACTGTATTATTCACTTTGTGGAACAGAGTAGACTTCATATTGCTGATCGATATCTCATGGTTGTTTTTTCTCTTCCATCTGGAGACAAATTTTCAAACACACAAAAATAGAATAAATGCATCACCCCCCCTTATGAACCTATCACTCATTTCAGTAATTATCAACATTTTGCTAGTCTTTTGTCCTCCTTTCTGCTTTTCATATTTTTAATGAAGTATTTTAAAAGAATCCTGATATGTCATTTCAACAGCCTAATACTTTAGTATGTACCTTTCATTTTTGAGGCCTTTATTATTGTATTTTTAAAATAACATAACTTTTGATTCGATTTTAAGATTAGTTGTTTGGCCTGAGGGACAGTATCTGTTGGGGGCATCTTTGAAAAGTGATATCCAGGTTTGTACCAGGGACCCGACCATGAACTGGTCTCTGTAGAAACATCAGCTTACTGGTGGAAGTTGTTCTGTCGGGACCCCCTTTCCAGAGCAGCAGAATCAGCAAAACTGCCCCATTTCCCAGCACACAGGATCCCTTTTAGGTCAAGGTCTGACAGCAGCACACACTCAATGCCATGGTTTCCGTTTGTCAGGAAGAGGTCTATCATGTCATAGTTTACTAAGGCGTATTGAAATCCCCAATAAATTAAGCATTTTTTCACAAGTACCATATTAAAAAAAAAGTGTACCTATTTTTAAACTATTTGAAGGATCAATACTTCTAAAAATCCATTTTCTACCATATTCATCCATTAACTATTTTGTAAGCTTCAGCATATTGGATAACACTCAGATGAAGATCCTGTAAGCAAGATGCCATTTGACTTTGCTGTTATGATGAATAGCCTTTTAAAGTTGTCTAATCCATATCCATTTTATCTGTAAAAAGCTCTTATGCCTGAAAATGATCCATCCAGCGCACGTATCCTGTATAACCCACGTTCTCTTGATGATGACTAGTTCAGCCATAGCTGGTAAAATGGGGAATGATCGGTGTAACATGGCATTAGTTGAAGTTTATATGTAACTTTTACCACATTTTAATGCTTTGAAGTTACAGGAAGCAAGGTGGGTTTTTTTTGTTTTTAAAGTACTTGAAGAGATGGTCAGAGCAAATGCCTCCCTTTCATGTGGGAAGCACTGAGTCCGAGGCCTTAAGAGCTGCCATTTCCCTGTTCGCTATGCCAAGCTTCTGGGGAAGCTGCAGGCACAGACAGAGAAGATAAAAGGGCATTTATTCTGTAGTTAAGGGGAAAATAGGTTGGCAAAGAAGGCTACCTGGGGATCACGTTTTTAATTTTGATGCAATTGGTCTCTAATTAGAAGTAAATTTCCTCAGGGAGCCACATGTTGAAGGAGGAAGTATGATCACCGTGACCTAGGGCTGCACAGGATGGACTGGCAGTGTATTCTCGGTGCAAATACTAGTGAAGATTTGATTGTGCAGGGATTTTTTTTTATTAGCACTGTAATTTTTGTTGGTATTTTGGTTATATTGTTCTATATGTTTTGAGCCCTCTACTTTTCCCATAAGTTATATTATTCTTTGTGTGCACTCATGTTGGATACATTTCTCAGGAATAAATATGTGTCATATAACGCTAGTGTCTGCATTATTTAATATTTTCGACCAACACTAATCAAGGTTTTTGAAATAGCAAAATGTGAGTTTGCCCAATTGATATTTATACTTAAAAAACACTTAGGGTAGTTTCTCAAGATTTTGCCATCAATCTTGTGTGCACTGTTTAGCCTACATTTGAAGAAAAATAAATATTTTAATTATACCCTATGTCTGTAAAGTGTTAAACATCAAAGTAATCCAGATTTACAACTTTATCGAGTTAACACTTCTCTCTGTAGCTATAAATCTTATATAATTAATTTGCAAATCAATGAACTATTTTCCATTCTAAAATTAAAACTTCTTTTTCTTTTTTTATATGCACAATAAAATCATAAATTTTTCTACGCATGGTCCCTGTGTACCAGCTAACTCTTTACCTGCATAGCATATCCACAGGTCTATACATTACTAGTCCTGAAATGCGAAAATGCAGAAACACTTTGAGACTTGAGGGTAAGAAAAAGATTTTAAAACTGTAAGTTATGATCGGGTCACATGAATCTGAATTCTTCACTTTGAATTATGATACTGCCTTCTTTTCAGACTAAGAGAGTCTCTTTATGCTTTTATATTTACCAAAGATTTGTTCAATTTTCCTCTGGTCAGGGCTTTATGGATCTGGTAGAGTCACTTCTCTTCATCCAATGAAATCAGTTTGTAACTTCCTTAGTGATAGTGTAGGCCACAGATTGTTCACACATCTACGTTTCTAATAGTCTATAAACTACCTGAAGTCTGGGGCCAGATTTTATTTATTAGTCTTCGCATTCAAGAGTCAGAGCACTTAGATGCTTAGCTGAATGATGTTTTTTGAATGAGTAAAAATGTAGAGAGTAAAATTCTCTTAAATTTGAATAAAATGCTAGCATTTTACCAATTTTATTTATCTTCAAAAAGAGCTTTAACTAGAGCACATGTTCCCGTGAATGAACATGTACACTTGTGAGCACAATAGAAATAATCTTACCACATGTAGTGTTTCCGGTCATATATACTTCCTACATGAATTCTTTTCTCCCATCACTCAAGCTTCCTCAGCCTCCATCTCAGGAGTTCTTATGCAAAACTAAATCAAACAAAAATAGCTTAAACTTCTAGAGAATTTGGACTTATGGAAACCACAAAGGGGAAAAATATGAAAATCTATGGCATCTGAAGGAAGCCGATGTGTGTGTGCACGTGTGAGCGTACGTATGTGTTAGGACAGGTGCAGGGATTGTAGCCGTTTTAAACTTTGCCAGAGTTTTCTGGGATAACTTGGTCCTCTGACCCATGATAATCTTCAAGCTTTTCAAGTAATGGGTAAGCAGTTCTTTCTGTCAGTCGGTTGTCTCCAGAATAAAGCTTTCTGGAAATGAGTGTGTGTTTGCGTGAATGTTAGAAGGGAAATTGAGGGAGAAAGCCTCTGTCAAGACGGACATCAGTTAACAGTATACTTATACACATGTGTTATTGTTTTACTAAGTTAAAGTATAGTTCTTAACACTCAAATTTCACTGAAACCCTCTGATTTGGACTCGGGCGACGACTTGCTGTGACTGACTGCCGTTCCCAGGTGTGCACGCTATTTGTTTGCACTGTCAGTATACACACACTAGTCAGGACGTGAAGTTTAACAGTTTCAGTGTTACAAGGGATCAAATCACACAGGTCTTCCAGGCCAAGCCTAATATTCTGCAGATAAGCATGTGAAAACTTAAAAAGTGAAGTCAGTCACAGGTGGCAAACACTGTGGTAAGTGCTTTACACACATTTTCACATATGGTCCTCACAGCAGTCCTATGGCGTCTGTTATTAGTAATAAATAAATGAGGTTGGGAAAGCTAGCATGCTCAAAACCTCATAGTTACTTAGTGATAGACCTGGGGCTCACACCCAGGCAGGAGGATTTTGGAGACATTTATTTCAGGTACAACTCAGTAATTAATAAAAGATGAGTGATTAAAGTATATGGTAGAACACAAACTCAACATGATAACAGTGTTACGTGAAAAATGCGCACAAATATACACAGTCTTGGAGTAAGTAGTCATTATTTTCATCTGGAAGAGTTAGCAACAACTTTGTGGAGGACAAATAGTTGAGCTGGATTTTGAAAGACGTCTAGGAATTTGCTAGGTAGTCAAATGTATTACAGATTGTGGAACCTGTCAAAGTGTGGCACATGGTTTGTTCTAATATTAGTGAGTAGTTCTGTGCAACTGAAAATGGAAATGTAAGGTATGTTTGAGGTAATATGCAAGAGAAGGGGCTGGAAAGGTAAGTATGGGCCAAATTCTTGTACCCCAAGTTCAGCCCTGATGCCTCCTGAGTTGGTCATACTTTACCCCTGCCCCACAGACACTCACTGCTCTAGCTGGCTTATTCAGCCTGTTGAATGAGGTCTAGCCAATGAGTGTCTGAATTGGGGCAGTAGTCACAGAGATTAAAAATTAGGAATGGTGTGGAGAGAGTTCGGAGGCAACATTGGCTCAGCTCAGTGATTGATGATATGCTAAACGTGAAAGAGACGCATAACTGATGCCTCCCATATTTCTATCTGCAAAGACTCAGTTGATGGTGAGGCTGCTAAGATGGGAAAACTTGGAATTTAAGAGAATCTTATAGGTTCTAGTTTCTTTCACGTTGTCCTGTGTTTTAATGGAAGCGAAATAGTATCTTTGTACTTTATTTCATATTAGGCTGAAACAGATATATCAGAAATTGAATATATTCAAATGATACATGTTCACATATATACATGATTAGAAATACAGGTGTGGTTTTATATAGATATTCCTCTAGAAGAATTTAGAACACATTTAACATTTTATAATTAGAGGAGCTTCTAGACATCATCTATTCAATTAGATAACAATTTGTTCCCAAAGACTCTTTTATTTTGGTTTATTGTATTTTTTCAGAAGACAAAGCTAACTGGAAAACAAACAAAAACATTTAAAATTGAATTATTTTGGATAGACTCTGCTTAGCCTCCTTATCCTCTCCCACCAGACCTCTGAACTCACATAAATAAGCTGTCTGGCTCTAGCAAGCATTTCAATTTTCCACCCCTGAGTGAATCTAACCTTCTCACTTAATAGATGTGAAACTGGGTTAAATGTTTTGCCTAATAGTCTTTGGTGAAGCAAGGTCAGAGGAGAAAAAAATAGTAATTAAGGTAGAAACATTTATAAAACTGTAAAAATATCATTGAGAGTAAAACACTTGAAAATAGGTTGGATTATTTTCTTTTGCTGTCCACCTCTCCCCCCATTCCCCCCGCCCGGCCCCCAGCTCCAAAAACTTTAAAAAAATTAATGTCGCAGGCTCTTTTATTCCATATCACTACCCACAGTGCCATCTATTGGTGAAA
The DNA here is from genome assembly GCA_004026765.1 of Micronycteris hirsuta. NCBI lineage: Eukaryota > Metazoa > Chordata > Mammalia > Chiroptera > Phyllostomidae > Micronycteris > Micronycteris hirsuta. Next base: position 16,138 of record PVJI01017606.1, on the reverse strand, counting down.
TGAAGCAATGATGGAATAGCCACTTTTCTATAACCTGGAATTGATTCTGTGAATTTCTCTGTGGAAATCTTCCCTGCATTTTTGCAGGCAGCTGTTAGAAAGCAGAATCTGACTGCCATCCAACTAAAATAGGAAACGAGTCACGTGGTCCATGCGGGGATGCTCATCTTTGTTATTTAGCGGGGATCCAAACAGGCTGCAGAAAAGCATGATAACCGACTTTCTCAGTTAATGCCTCCGCCAAAAAGGAGGAGGCAGTGAAACTGCTCAGGGATTGGAGGAATTCCGCTGTTCCCACATATCGGGGCATCGACTGCTGATGTGTCTTGCTGCTCTAGTGTGGTTATTGCCTTTTAGAAAAACACCAGGCTGAAGCATTGAACTCATTTGAGAAACTCTGCCAGAGAGGGTCTTCATGTTATTAAATGTCAACAAAAGCATTCGTTTCACTGAATGTATTTAATTTGAAAAAGTTAGCTTCATAAGAGTAGTCAATTAAATTCTGAGCTTCTCTACGGAAGGATGGTCTCTCTTAGAGTGCACGTACTGCTAAATATAAACTATGGTGTAATACATGTGGTTGGAAGAAGGAGTAATTGGATCTTTGGAATATCAGTAAATTTAACAAATATCAGCATCTTTTCCCTTGCTGATGTTCAGGCATGTACACATTAACACATGTGCACACACTCAAAGACAGACTAAAGATGAGTAATAAAGTAGAAAAATTGATGGGACTTGATTCCTTTTTCTGAACATACAACATTATTTGAATAAAAATACTATGTCACATATTCATGATACTTCTTAATTTGCTTTTAATCAAAAGATTTAGTGAGATTCTTTTGCATTCTGAACTTCACCAGATTTTTATATGACAGAATGTATTTCTAATCAGTTTTTTTCACTTTTGAGTTATTTCTTGTGTAATTGATATCTGATAATTTTTGGAGGTAGGCTGTACTAATGTTGCTATATCTACAATCCAAGTTATTTAGAGACCAGGTGGCAATCCCACTTAAGTCGAGAAGACTGAATCTGTGATATCCATGTCTGGAAAGGTGAAATTGTCCCCCAATTTTTGAAGGACATTTTAAAATAATATTTGAAAGAAGAACACCACAAACAACACACAAAAGCAAGTAGAATTGATTTTGATTGGAAGGCTGTGTGGACAAAACCCAAAATCCACTAATTGAGAAGATGCAAGTCAAAGGCTTCAAAGCCGAGAACAGACCACCACCTGAAGAACATTTGTTTGGGAGATAAGGCCTAGGAAAGGCCCAGGAAGAGGGATTCCTGAGAGCCGCAGGCTGAGCATGGCTAGGAACACGAGTCCTAGAGCTGGATGGTGTGGGGTCAAATCTTGCTTCTGCCAGTTACAGCTACCCAACGGTGGATAGGCCTGATATAATATGGTTCTTCTGTGAATTCTACAAGATATTAGATACAAATAGGAATGATTATGGGTCCCCAATGTCTAGTTTCTCTCCAGATCTTTTAAAAAATGAGGTATCACATATGCTGTGATGCATTTGATGGGCCACGTTGTACTCGTGGCTGCAGCCATGGTCTCACGGGTGTTGACCGCAGTTAACCTTGCAGATGATCAAGAATAATCCAGGTCTCTCTTTCTGGCCCTCTCCAGATATAAGTTAATTTCTGCCTTTCAAGGATGAAAAGGCATGGCCAAGAAAACACAGTGTCCAGAGGAACATGGACTAGGGACAGCTCCTTCTGATCTGAGTGGCATTGAGAGAGGTATCCAGAAAATTTTATGGGGAAATATCATTTAGAAAAGTACCTTCTTTAGAAAAATACCACTAGCATGTGTTATAGACAGATACAAATGTGGATACAGGTATACAGTTATGTACCAAGAATAATTATTTGTGATTTTTATTTTTAATCACAGTAGTTATTAATGTAAGATTTTTAATGTTAATATAAAGATATCTAACTTTTGCTTTAATATATAGATATGTATTTTTATGTTTAGCCTTGAAATAATCAATGTAGACATTTTTCTTTTAATTTTGCTTTAATCCATATTGATGTATTTTGTTTATTTTCATTATAGAAAACTTTTTGGAACTACTTCATAGGTCTAATATATTAATACGTATCAGTAACTTGATCAGAAAATAACTATTTGTGGTTTTATATGATTAATGATTTTAGTCCGTTCTTTCACTCTCCAAACCTTGTGGGCCTGGTTGATCAATTATACTGTAATTCTGTATATAGTGCCCTCAGCACTGTGCCTGGCTCATTGTAATCTCTTTATTATTACCATAAGCAGCTTAGTGAGACACCTCCTGAGCAACCTGACCTTTATTAATCCCTTTCTCTGTGGCCTGGAACATTTTCAATTACATGTAAGGCTAATATTATTGTTTGTGATTATTTTATTTTTAATCCATTCGATAAATTCTTTTCTTTTCCCTAAGTGGCTTTTCCTATCAATGCTATTTATTTTCCTATTTCCTTACAGTACCTGGCATTTCCTGTCTATCCCATTTCTTTCAAAGCATTATGCAACAGATACTGTACTTTCTACCAGTAACTTGAACTCCTGCTGGGAGGAGGGGCCCACGCCGAGGCTGTGGTGTGTGCTGTGTACAGCACACGGGTTTGGGAATGAGGGAACAAGGTCAGGCTAAAATCCATCCTGGCTCTGCTGGCCTAGGTGCGTGAAAGCGCCATACGGGCCAAGAGGACCCTGCTGGACCACTTTCACTCTCTACTGGAAACCTCTGCTCTCTTTAGACGAGCCATTCCTGAACCTTGCCAAGGTTGTCTTCCAAACTCCAGAACAGTTCTCTATATCCCCAATGGCCTCAACCCTTGGGTCTTGACCTTGACCTTATTCTTTGTGATTTTAGTAGCGTTGATTCCAAAGCCTTTTTACTTCCTCAACTCCAGATTACTCAGAAGGTTCTTACTGTAAGAGCTGGGTTTTACATTGCTTGTGGGACCACAGTCACCTTTACCCCTTACAAAGCCGGCCTGCCCTCGGGCTTGGGGCCTTGATGCTTTGGTTCTTTTCATCAGTCCGACCACTGCTTCAGGCCTTGTTCTCCTCCCCTTGTAATCAGACTGCCGTCACCCCTTGCAGGGGTTCTGTGTACTTCCTCCTCAGGAATCTTTCTCTGTTGGCCCTTACACAGATTTTGGAGATTAATGATGTCCTTAGCCATTGTGTTCTTACTCACACCTGAATCCAAAAGTCTTAAATCTCTGCTTTTTTGTTTTCTGGAGCTTTGTTCCTCCAAAGGAAGGCTGTGGACCAACAGCCCCAGCATCATCTGGGAACTTGTTAGAGAGTTCGAATCTCAGGCTTCATCCTAGAGCTGTGACTCAAGAAGCACTGCTCTGTGGAACCAGGAGACTGAGGGCACCTGTGCGCTTTGTCTTTCCTCTGGCAAGCCAGACAAATTCAGGGAGACTGGTTGGTTCTGGGTGCCGTGGGCGTATCAAGGAATAGCAGACTATGGGAATGCCATGCATGGGAGGAAAAGTGCAGAAGATGTGTAGACAAAAGGACTATGGAATTGATAGTTTTATTAGATACCCCAAATTATCCATGTATGTCTTGCAATGTATGTCTGTGCCGAGTGTTTGGATAACAATGATATTGATAATAGTATTATGAATAATAATGGTTTATCTCAACTTATCAGAACAGAATCTGTATTTCAGTGAGAATTTTAGATAATTTATATATATATTAAAATGAGAAATAATGTTCTATAGCTGTGTTTTTCTAAGAGCTATGTCAAATCAGTTTAGTGGGTTAGAGTTTGTGCTAAAATCAGCAACAAAATGAAATGGGATAAAATAGTATATATAGAAAATATCAGAGTGTGATGAACAAGGAGTAAAGGTAAACATTGATTTGGAATTTTTTTCAGTTATATTTGTGTGTGCTGGGCCATGACGTAAAATATATTTCTTACTGTGGATAAAAAAGGGTTGATGAACACCAACTAGACAACTTTGCTGTCGCAGATACAAAACCAGGCTAAGCCTAGTCAATTTCTGGCATCTCAGGTCAACTCTGCCCTCACTGCTGCCTGGAAATGCTTTCATTCACTATGGCCGTGCCTCTGTGAGGAAGAAAAGGCACAACTGGAATTACTCTGGTGTCACGTGTTCAAGTGAGATGTTAAAAAACCCATTCGGCTGTAAATAAAACTTCTACACATTGGTCTAAAGCGGAGCTTCTAAAACTTCTACAGGAGCTACTCCTCAGAGACTGGGAGTAGAACCGAAGCCTCTTTTTCTATAGTTTAGGTATTTCTTTGAAACCACTTTTTTTCTTTAAAATTTTTATGAACTCATGGGAAAGAACATTCACAAATCAGTAAGAAAAGACAGACAATTCAATAGAAAAATGGGGAAAAGACTCAGACTGTTATTTCCCAAGAAGAGAGTATCCACTGAGCCAAATAACATATGAAGTAGAGCTCAGCAACCTACATTTTCAGACATGAAAATGTGAGTTGAAGCCACAGTGAAATACAACTGCATTCCCACCAGAGTGTGCAAACTATAGAGATTTCAACAACCAGTCAATGACTGGGCTTGAACAGCAGAAACTCTTATAACCCTGCTGATAAGATATAAATTATGACAGCATTAAAAAAAATTAATTGGGAATAATTTCATTTTCATTGATTTCAGTGTATTAGAGAAGACTTCTTGGAATTAGATCTGCAATGATTTTTTTTTAAAGATTTTATTTATTTATTTTTAGAGAGAGGGAGACAGAGAGGGAGAGAAACAGCAATGTATGGTTGCCTCTCACATGGCCCTCAGAGGGGACCTGGCCCGCAACCCAGGCATGTGCCCTGACCGGGAATTGAACTGGGACCATCTGGTTCCCAGCCCGCGCTCAATCCACTGAGCTACACCAGCCAGGCACATCTGCAATGATTTTGAAGAACTAAGGGTGGCTGAGGGTGACTGAGGGTGACTGAGGGTGAGGGTATATTCTTGACATCAGAGATCAAGATGGAATGCAGAGTGCCTGAAAAGCTGCTACTTGTTCAATGTTGCTGGTGCACAGAACCCAACAGAAACCACCTTTGTACTTCTATCTGGTGAAATGTATGCACTGAAACTCATTTATTATGCTGACAGGAAACCATTATTAGTTATTCTCAAAGAAAGAATTAATTTTTTACACCCCCACAATGTAGAGATGAGCAGGTATTTTATGTAGGATTTCAGACAGGCTGGATAAATTGTCATTCTTGTCTTCCTCCAAGATTATTGTGAGTTTAATTGAGATTAAGAGGCAAAGTCAGGTACCATAGATCCCCATAGTTCTCAACAGAAAAAAAAAAAAAGAAAATCAAAAAACATACTGAAGAAGGTTAGTTTAAGAGTTTGGGTGGTATTTCTTCTCTATGCCTCTCTCTGCATGTACTAGATCACCAAGTCTTGCTTTCTCATACCTTCAATTTTTTTTTTTTTTTTGAGTTTTGTCTTCCTTATCTCTCACCTGAACTTCTGATAGACTTTTCTCTCTACCTCTAGTCTCAGGCCATTCTAAGAGTGATTTTCTGAGAAGTAAATACAGTTTTTTTGTGCCCATAAAATTTTTGGCCTCCACGAATTCAGGATAAAATCTAATCTTAAAATGGCCCACATGGTTCCAGTTCCCATCATGCCCCTCACCTTCTGTACTCCTTAATTTATTCTCATTTCCTCTCATTTGCCATTCTTGTGCAAGCACTCTTTTCTCCTTTTCCCAGCACACGTATTTAGTATCAATCAATCTCTCCTAGGAATTCATCCTGAAGTCGTACTTATTATTTTTCTGAGATATAATTGACATGTAACATTAGTTTTAGGTGTTTAACATGATTTAGATATGTATTGGGAAATAATTACCACAAGTTTTATTAACACCTGTCACCACACATAGTTACAAAATTTCTTTTCTAATGATGGGAACTTTTAAGATCTACTCTCTCAGCGACTTTTAAATATACAACACAGTGTTGTTAACTAGAGTTGCCAGGCTATATACATTATGTCACTAGGACTTACTTATAACTGGAAGTTTGTAATCTTTGATCACCTACTATAAATAAAAATAGCATGAAGAATACCTGTATGTATGCTATTACCCAGATTATTATTTGTTAAAATTTTGCTCCATTTGATTTGCTTTATTATTTGCTCATAATCTTTACACAGACATACACTTCTATTGAGTTTTTTTCTTTTTTTCTTGAATGATTTGAGGGTAACCTACTTATATTGAGTCCTTGGCCCCAAAATACTACAATGTGTGTTCCTAATAGTAAAGATATTTTCTTTTTTTAAAAAAAAGATTTTGTTTATTTTTATAGAGAGAGGAAGGGAGGAAGGGAAAAAGAAAGAGGAAGAAACGTCACTCAGTTGCCTCTCATACACTCCCATCCAGGGACCTGGCCAGAAACTCAGGCATGTGCCGTGACTGGGAATCGAACCGGCAACCTCTCAGTTTGCAGGGCAGCACCAAATCCCCTGAGCCACACCAGTCAGAGACAAGATATTTTCTTGCATAACTGCACTGCAGTTATCAATTCAATAAATTTTAACATTGATACAAAACTTTCATTTAAGCTACCATTTACATTTCGACTTTATCAACTGACCTAATGCCCATTATAGCACTACTTTTTTAGTTTAAGATCCAGTCTAGGATCAGGTATTATATTTAGTTGCCATGTCTCTTTGGCCTCCTTTAGCCTAACATTTTCACAGTCTTTCTATGTCTTTCAGGACATTTTTTTTAAATTTTATTTTTATTGAATTTATTGAGATGACATTGGTTAGTAGAGTCATAAAGGTTTCAAGTATATTCAAGAATATAGATCCCTCTTTTTATAAAATAGAGGGTCATTATAACATTTAAAAATCTTTTTATCAAAGATTTAAACATATATGAAAAGTAAATAAAACAGTACACTATATCCCATGTAACAATGGCTCAGTTTCCAACCATCATTAACCTTTTGTCATTGTTATTTCATTTATGCTTCTCACTAATAAGCTATTTTTGAAACATTTAAATCAGAACATTCTGCATACATGATAAATCATCATATTTGTATGTATGCAACAGAAACACCTGTTTATATACCTAAAAAAGATATAGACTAATGTGTTTATAGCAGCTTCAATCATAAATGCCACAACCTGGGAGCAATCTGAATGACTTCATTATTAGAATACACGGGCACTTTGTGGGAGAGTAATACAATGGGGTAGTGGAAGCAACGGCAATGAGTAAAGTTATGCGACCAGCAAACATTGACAAAGTTCCCAATAATAAAGCTGAGCAAAGGAGTTTGAACAGATGATTTTGATTAAAGACAGGGAAGTGAGGATAGTGGTCACTTTGGGGAGGGCAGGTCGTGGCGGCTGCAACCCTGGTGGGGGAATCTAGCGTGCTGGTGACACTATACCACACTAGAAGTATAATACTCTACTTCTTAACATGGGGTGTGCTTGCGTGCGTGAGTCCATGTTATGAAAATTCATAGAGCTATATAATGATTTGTGTTCTTCTCTATGTCCAATATAATTCGACACAAATTACTTTTTGAAATGTATATGGTTTATTTTATATTCCTTAATATATCTGTGTTTAGTACAAAGATGGTGTTTCAAATTATAAAATATTAAAAACAACATTTTACTTATCTTGTTAAATGATTGAAATGCTATTGCTTTAAAATGCATGAAATCCAAAAAATTGATTTAAAGTGATGAGGTAATAACACTTATTAGACTTTGCATTCAGGCGGTTTCTTTTTTCTGTCTTACTATCAAAATATTTTGAGTACTCCAATATATATCAATGCAAGGGTATGAAAGTTGAGGGGTTTTTTTTCCTCACTTCTTTCCCAGCTATATAAGAATAATTACTGTTTGGAAAACATTGATATGTCGCCTGTCTTCTGCTAATGGATCAAGTTGCTTGTGTCATATAGAGAACTGACTGGTTCTTTATCTCTTTTACAATTTCAGAGAAATACTTCATTCTAATCTACACTTCATTTTTTATTACAGCTTCTTATTATGTGCAGTAAGAATATTCAATTTTGTCATAGAGTTGGTGATTGAGAGTGTTCAGCCTTGAAAAAATATTTGACATTAAAATGAACTCTGCCAGACATTCCTTAAAAATTAAGTGATATTTCACACATGCGGTAATGTAGTTTTGTAGGCGTCCATGAATCCACCATCCAGAGGCAACACATTTCAGTGATTTTGCCATATTTGCTGCAGGTCTTTGTTTTTCATTAAATGAGATTGAAAATACAGATTCTTTGAAAGCTTCCTCTGTCCCATCCTATCCCTTATATCCTCTTCCTCTCTTTTCCCCTCCTTCCCAAGTACAACTCTCCTGAAGTCAGGGCATAGTTTTACAGATGTGTTTTTATTCTTTTATGATATATGTGCGCATGTGTAACAATGTGTTCCATGTGTTTAAAAACGTTACACAAATGATTACATATCTGTCTATCCTTTTGCATTTACTTTTTGCACACACTTACATGTAACCGTAGTGTTTTGTTCAATGACTATGACATAATTACTCGATCCACTCCTGTGATATCCGTTGTTACACTGCGTGCTACTGTAACAGCCCTACAGAAGCTGGTCCTGGTGGGGCCTCACTCACGTCCTACTACAGCGTTTCTGGGCTTGTACCTACAGGTGAGATTGCTAGGCTGTGTCCTAGAAAATCCAGATCATTCTTTTACCAAATCTTCCCAACTGGCTCCCCAAGGGTACGTACTAATGTACTCTCTTTGCCAGCAGTAGATGGGGGGTCTTATTTTCCTTCGTGCCCTCCAATAGTTGGTTTTATTAGACATTCAAATTTAGTTGTGAGGTTCTCCTTATTATTAAAACAGTGAATTGATTTACCTTATGTATACTTCTGTTATGTCATTTTATTTTATTGTTGAAAGAAGACTTAGCATGAGATCTTTCTTAGCACATTTTAAAGTGTACAAAATATTATGGTTAATTGTAGGAACAATGTTATACAGGAGGTCTCATTAGCTCATTCACCTTGCTTACCTGAGATTTCAGTGCCAATTAATTAGTCACGCCCCACTTTCGCCTTCTTCCATCCCCAGGCATCCACCATTAGACTTTGATTCTGTGAATTTGACTAGTAAAGATACTTCATATAAGTAGAATCATTACTGTTTGTCTTTTTGTGATTGGCTTATTTCATGGAGCATAATGTTTTCAAAGTTGCGTTTGCAGGGTTTCCTTTTTTTTTTTTTTAAGACTGAATAGCAGTCCACTCTACGTATATACCAAAGTTTCTTTATTCATTCTTCTGCAGATGGACATTTAGGTTTATTCCACCTCTTGTCTATTGTGAATAGTGCTACAGTGAACATGGAAATGCTAACATCTATTTGAGATCCCAAGTTCAGTTCTTTTGGATAAATAATTAGAAGTGGGATTGCTGGATCATATGGTAGTTCTATTTTTTCCTAGCTGTTTTTTTTTTTTTTTAATCTTATTTTTACTGCATAAAAATGTAGAATTCAACCCCAAGACTAAAAAAATTTGTTCCCTTTCCTGTGTCCTAACCCGGAAGCCACCAGAACACCAATCCCACCACAACGGTCTCCCTTCAAGCCACTATACGCTGCCTCATTGACCGGAGCACATTCTGTTTTAGTCCTACTGATGTCTCTCACTTGCTATATCAGTTTGGATGGATCTCTGCAAATCCTTGGACTTCTTCTCACAGATGCAAAAATAGGTCACTCAACACTAAATTTATTTTCAGAGTCTTAACTTTTCTGGCACATTTGTTCTCATTGGATAGGAAAGTCTTTCCTAGAAACCCTCCAATACACTTTCCCTTATATCTCATTGATCAGAACCACATAATACACCCCACTGCTTCCTAAATTATACCTGGCAAGAGTTCGGAGCAGCTATGATTGGCTCAGGGGTTGATTGACAAGCTGTGGCCCATGGAGCAAATGCAGCCTGCTGCGGGTTTTCTGTGGGTCAGGAGCCAACAGTGGTTTTTACATTCTTAAATGGACGGAAAACATCAAAAGAGTAATATTTAATGACCCATGAAAATTATGTGAAATTCAAATTTCAGTGTCCATAAAGTTTAGTTAGAACACGGCTGTATTCACTCATTTACATATTGTCTGTCTTTGTTTTTCTCCCCTGACACTACAGGAGAGTTGAGCAGTCGTGATTGAACCACGTGGCCCACAAAGCCTAAAATACTTACTCTCTGGCCATTTACCAAAAAAAGTTTACTCATCCTGGCTTAGATCACTCTCCTTTTATTTCCTGGGGAAGGAGCCACGCTCCCTGAGTATATGCTGCCTGCATAATTCTAAAACAAAATCAGTGTTCTGTTAGCAGAAACCTGGGGTGATGACGACTATTGGGAGGCATGTAAGAGTGTTGGCCTTATTGGAAATATTACTGTAGCTAACTTGTTTCTCTATTGCTGGTCTGCTTCTGCCCGTCCCACCCGAGCTATTTTGTGTATTGATGGGAGAATGACCTTTCTAGCATAGGCTTCTTAACATGCTATTTTTCTGCTTAGCCCCTCATCACCTGTCAGATAAAGGTCAAACTTACTCTGCCACTCAGTGCCCTCTGTGTTCTGGATCCATCTTACTGCACTGTATTCCTTATACTCCAGACACATCAGGAATCTGCAAGTATGACCCCTTTTTTCATTTATTCATGCTTTTATGCTAGTTCTTTCTTTAATGCTATCTGAATCCGAAGTTTCTTTTAAGTTTCACCCTAACTGATATTCTAGGAATTTTTCTTTGATTCCCCATCTTTATAACCTTATCATTTCTTGAATCCCAAAGTAATTTGCTTGCATTCCTGATAACAAAGATAACATTATGCCTTTTATAAAATCCTGAGGGTATGTTTTTATTGATTTTAAAGAGAGAGGAAGGGGCGAGAGAGATGGGGAAGAGAGAGAGGAAGAAGGAGGAATAGGAGAGGGAGAGCGCCCTGGCTGGTGTGGCTCAGTGGATTGAGCACCAGCCTGTGAACCAAAGGGTCCCTGGTTCGATTCAGAGTCAGGGCACATGCCTCTATTGTAGGCCAGGTCCCAGTAGGTGGCACATGGGAAGCAACCACATATTGATGTTTCTCTCCCTCTCTTTCTCCCTCCCTTCCCCTCTCTAAACATTAAATAAGTAAAAATAAATAAATAAAATCTTTAAAAGCAAGAGAGGGAGAGAGAAAAGGAGGCAGACAGGGGGAAAGGAGAGAGAGGGAGGGAGGGAGAGGAATTGACGTGAGAGGGAAACATCGATTCGTTGCCTCTCATATGCACCTTGACTGGGAATCAAACCCGCAACCCAAGTATGTGCCCTAACTGGGAATCAAACTCCACAGCCTTTGGTGTATACATAACACTCCAACCAACTGGGCCACCCAGCCAGGGCAACACTATGCCCTTCTTCTTTTTTTCATTTTTGTTTTTTGTTTTTAAGAAATTTCTCTAAGACTTTTCTGTAATAGCACAAGGCCCTTGAGGTTGAGGGCATTTTTTAAACCCAGTTCAATAGCTTATATACCTGATAAAAGATAATGAAAAAAGTGAGTATCTTAGGAATCGGCATCCAGTTATATATAGCTGACGGCCAGACAGAAAATTTTCATTTTAGAATAGCAGAAATAGGAAAATTTATTGATTATTTTTATTGGGATTTGGTGGAAAGACTGATGTAACATAGAATATTTAATGACAGATTGCTGAGTATATTACATATGTTATCTCTTTTAGTGCTTATAAGTAACCACCAGAAAATAGGTTTCATTGGTTTACTTTTTAGTTGAAGAAATAGATTCTGAGGTAGTAGGAACTTTGCCCAGGAACACACACGTAGTAGAGTTTGAAATGGAACCCAAGTCTGCTTGAGTCCCTAGTTTCGACTGGGTTTTTCCATCACCTTAGAACAAGGATAGCCTTCATGTGGTCTATTAAGGGTGGTTACAAGAGTAATTCTTTCCTACCTCCCTACTAATTAAACATAAGGGGAAATAGACTCTGTATCACAATGCAAACAGTAATTAAAACCCATATGCAAAATGGGAAAACAAGTCCCATTATGTTATGCTGGTTGTAATTATTATAAAAGCATACTTTCAAACTTATAAACATGCTGTTCTTAAATAAATTTAAAGCATTTTGCCTTATACACCTTTCTTGTGCAAAAATATGTATATTTACAAGTATGTGGTCTTGATGACATTGTGCAAAGGGTTAATGTATGCATTTGCCATCTATGATAAAAGTATAAAACCCTCAGAAGAATATACATTTACTTTGTGACCTTCGGTTGGCCAATGGTTTCTCAGCTGACACCAAAAGTACAAGCTGGAAAAAATATATAAACTGATGTTATCGAAGTCAATACACTTTATGCTCTTAATAATATTAATAAAGTGAAAAAAGACCTTTTAGAATAAACACTTATAAGTTCTCTATCTGATACGAAACTTGCATTTAGAATATATAACTCTTACAAATCAATAAAAAAAGACAACCCAATTAAAAACTGGGCAAAAGATTGAATGGACATCTTTTTTTCCAAAGAAGAAACTCAGAACTTCAAAAAGCACATGAAAAGATGGTCAACATCACTAGCCAGTAAGAAAATGCAAATTAAAAATCACAGAGCTACCACTTCACATGCACGCTTTTGTTTATAATCAAAACGACAGGTGATAACAACTGTTAGAGATGATGTGGAGAAATGGAGCCTCTCATGCAATAGTGATGGAAATGTAAAAGTTTGCAGCCACTTTGGAAGACAATTTGGCAATTCTTCAAATATCAAATGTGGATTTACTGTATGATTCAACAGTTCCACTCCTAGGTATTTTCAAGTAAAATGAAGAAACACTGTTTTGAGTGGATGCTTATACAGCATTATTCATAACAGCCAAAAAGTAGAAATTACCCAGCTGTATTGATGGATGAGTGGATAAACAAAATGCGTTATATCCATATATTAGACTATTACTCCGACGTGAAAAGGAACGAAGTACTGATATGTGCTACAAACTGGATGGACCTTGAAAATAATATGCTATGTAAAAGAAGCTAGTCACAAAAGAGCATGTATTATGTGGTTCCGTTTATATAAACTGTCCAAACTCGGGAGAGAAGAAGAGTCGTTGCTGGAGACTGGGGTGATGGGAGTGTGTGGGAATGGGGAGCAGCTACTAGCTGACACGGAACTTCTGATCGGCGTGATGAGAACTTTCTAAAGGCGATTGCCTCGGTGTTTGTACAGCTCTTCGAATACACTCAAACTTTAAAATGCTGAATTCTGTGGCATACAAGTTATTTCTCAATAGAGGTAATCTAAAAAACTCACTTATTTGGTATACAATTCATTAGAACAAACTGGATTTATACGTTTAATGACATTCAGGGCATGTATTTCTAGTCACTGGTTTATGATTTATGATTATACTCAAAGCAGTAATCAAGTTCAATCAATTTTGTGTGCATATGCAACACTTCCAGAAAATGAACATTAATAAAAGCAGTGCCTCTAAATGATAAATAAAGTTGCCTGGAATTAGGAATACCTTCTTGCAATGTGATTGGCCATGTATTTAGTGCTGGGGAAGATGAGGAAGTTGGTTATAACTAGTGTCAACAGAGTTTATTATTAACTTCTGAAGCTTTAAAATGATGTAATTATTAACAAATGTTTTCTTTTGATAGGTTCAGATAATTTTAAATTTTGCACATAAAATTATATTTTAGTAATTTTTCATCTGGTAGTCTATTAAATTTTATGGAATTATAATTAGCTACATTGTAACTGCACTGTAGGGTTTTGCCAGGCAGAAGAGGAAAGGAAGATGATCCTATGAGACCTTCATAACACCTGTAGATGCAGCATCACCAAATGGAATTCAAAGAACTGTTAGAAAATACTGTAGTTTGCAGTCTTCAGGTGTCTAACGCGCGTCTAAAGTGTAGCTTCTGGGAATGGAAGAGTCATTGGAGTGACTATAAAAATAGTTTAAATCAAGTCAAAGCTGAGAGTGGCTTAGCTAACTGACTTGGGACAAAGTCCTAATCACTCTGAGTGACCTTAACTCCCTGAAATCCAGATTTTTAAAATTTAAAAGGAAAAAATTGTATCAAGAGGCCGGGTGCTTTCGGTTAGAAGACAGGAGCATGGCAGTAGGTCAGATTTTGTTCCTGAATGATGCTGTTTCCAGGGCGCGGTGTCGTTAGTGCTTCAGTGAGCGGCACGTGTGTGAAGAGAAGGAAGGTCCATGTTGGAATGCATACCCACCAGAGCGATCACGGCCCTTTGCTAGCATTGTGTCAGTTGCACAGCACGTGCATTTAGGCAGTAGTTCATTTTGAATTCTGCTAATATCAAGGAATTGGTCATTCATGAAGCACTTTCTGGATTTTGATTTCATGCCTTATGTTAAACCTATCTCTCTCTCTTTTTTTCCAGTTCATGCTAAATTAATCAAACCCTTAATAGAAAGTGACGAGAAATGAGATTTTAGCCCATGAGCAAAAGTGCTCATGGACTATTTGGAGGAAATAGTTCATATTTATTTCACATGACTGACAGAGGGAAAGCATAGTTAACTTCAATCATAAATTCTCTGTACAAAATTCAGAGAATTTCAAAGAGAGCAAAACCCTTGAGTGTCCATACTAGTAGGTGTATGTTATTGACATCAGTGTTGAAAAGTAGTACTCATCACTTTATTTAAATGTCTGTGATTCCCAAAATACTTCGAAGTGCTAAAAATGTAAGCTCATGGGAAAAAAATGTAAGAATTGTACCAATTGTTCTTTTTTTAAGATTGCTCTGTCAGCTCTTAGCACACTGGCCTGGGGGAAAGAAAACCTCATCATTCCCTCAGTTTTGATTGTGAGCCTGGAGAAGATACAAAAGTTTGCATTTAAGTAATACCTTTTATAACCATTTGCTCTCTATTTATAGACTGTTGCTATTTAAAACATTGACTGTGTAATGTTTTAAATATAAAATTTATGGGCAATATAAATAAGGAAGAGTTAGGCTATTTAAAGGGATAATTTGTCTAATTCTCTATGGCCTTTTTACTTCGAGTATATATTTAGAGAGCAGAAGTCTAAAGATTACAATAAATAAACTTTTTGAACTAGGGATTGACCACTTACCACTTTTAATTTTGTTTGAGTGACTCTGATACCTACTTTTTTCAAACAATACACTCACCAAAACTCGAGTGTCCAGAAGAATTTATTTGAAGTTAATCACATAAAACAAAGAAGATAGTCACTTCAAAGGATATATTTTCCAAGTGCAAATGAAGAAAGAAGTGAAGCAGAAACACTATCATTTTGAGCATTTTCGCAGAGATCTGGGCAGTCCAGGAGAATGTTAGATGATGTGAACTATGAGTATCAAGTTCTGTAGAGACTATAGTTAGGCCGAGATGCTGAGCGCCAGCTGCCGGACACAAAGTCAGAGTGAACTGCACCCTGTGAAAGCAGCTGCTCCCAGTGAACTTTGGGCCCTAGACTTGTGCTATTTAACTCATGAGAGCAGCCTCCACTGTGGTAACAGACGTGCAGGATTAGAAGTGAAAGCTCAGCTGTAGTAGTGTCTCCCACACGGGCAGCTTTGGGCCCATGAGAGAAGCTAGAACTTGCTTGTTCCCATGGAAGAATAAGATGCCTCTTTCGGAACAGCTGGCATTGTGGACATTCTTGCATGGAAAGAACAGATAAAATACAATTCTATTTCAAGTAGACACATTTTGCTAAATCAAGAGCTCTTAAGAAATACAGGGAAGTCTGTCAAATTGATTTCTTCAATACTCTACTACTGTAATGATCATTGGTGATTCTTAAAAAAAGTTCCCATGGAAATGATTAAAGAACACTTAGGTGCAGTATTTTTTCTGTGTATATATATTTTCTATTGGTAAATGCATATGCCTTATATCTAGAACTAGAAATAAGAATGAAAACAAAAAGTGTTGTATTTGAAAATTATAGATTATACTAAAGGTTAAATATAAAATAACTAAAAATTGTGTTTGACCTTTAAATTTGAGGTTA
>PVJI01017605.1:0-35371 GCA_004026765.1 Micronycteris hirsuta | reverse complement strand
TAGCCAGGTTGATGGAGTCTCAGATATGGCACCAGCTTGGGGACTCTATAGGGGGAGGGTTTAGAAAGGGACAATAGCCTTTGCTCACTTTGATGCCAGACACTTCAGTTTTTCCCTGTATACCACTTGTGCCTTTCAAGCTGCTACCTGGTGCTGGAGCTCAGAGGAAGTGAGTCTGAGTAGGTGAGTCCATGTGTGGGTTCTTTAAAAGGAACTGCTTGGGGTTACAGCAGTTTCTTCCACTGACTCAATCCCTAGGGGTTTTTGCAGCCAGAAGTTGTGGGGACTTAGCTTTCTAGCACTGGAATCCTGGGCTGTGGGGCCTGGTGTGGGGCTAGGATTCCTTGCTCCCAAGATATTCCTCCAGGATTTATTCCACCACATGTGGGTGTGGGGCCAGCCCACTCTGCATCCTCGCCCTTCTTACCAATCTGGATGGATATGGTTTCTTCAATCCCATAATTGTCAAACTTCCATTTGTCTTGATTTTTCATGTTTCTGAGTGATGGTTGTTTTATATTTTAGTTTTAATTTTGATGTGGTTTTTGAAGAGGTCTGCATACACTACCATCTTGACCAGGGCTGGGAAACCATTTTCAAGCTTTGGTATGGCACACAACTTTATTGATTCCATGGGAAATGATGTGAATGTTGTCTCTGACTATGAGAACATACAAAAACTTCTGAAGATCCTGTACAGCAAGTCCCATGCAAGCATGCCTGTGCATCCATATTGAAAGGACTCTCCTCTTAGACAAGCTAGATATTCAAGAACTCTTTAGGAGATCATTGTAGACTGATAACTGGACATGGCTGAAAGGGTTGTATCAAAGGTATTGATCAGAAGTGGAGGAGGAAGAAAAAGAGCAAAGAGCATTTGTAAAAGATGGCTATTCTTTCCAAGGGTTTATATTCCAGTATCAATGGCGATGGAGTCGCTCAGCCCATGCTACCTGCCACAGCAGGAATCGTCTAATTCATATCAGACAGGTGATTAGAATGGGGCCTGTCCCCTTTGAAATGCCTTCTTCCATTTCTGAAGGTCCCAGTGCTTCTAGTCAGGAAAGGGAGCCTTTTGAACCCTCATACACATCAGGGCATGTGGCCTCAGCAACCGAAGAACAAAACCTGACTGCTCAGTGAGGGGAAGAATAGTTAAGATCTTAAAGATGACTTTGTTCAGACTATTTTATGGACATTTGAAGATATACATGGCTCCACGATGCCTACATTAGGAAGAGGCAGATATCCAGCAGTCAGCTTACAGCTCAGGAATAACAACAAACCAATTCATGTGTTAAATGGAATTGACTATTGGTTGGATAACTTGATATGCAATCTACCAGAGTTTGTGATGGGTTTTCATGTTAATGGAATTGCACAGAAGTATGAAATGGTGAAGACAGAAGAGATTCCCAAT
The DNA here is from genome assembly GCA_004026765.1 of Micronycteris hirsuta. Lineage (NCBI taxonomy): Eukaryota > Metazoa > Chordata > Mammalia > Chiroptera > Phyllostomidae > Micronycteris > Micronycteris hirsuta. The sequence continues at coordinate 33,951 of PVJI01017605.1, read as the reverse complement.
TTGGAAAACTCAATTTTTCTACTAAGGTCATGAATGACATCTCACAGAATCTAACTCTACCAAAGAAGGACATACCTATCAGCTATTTAAAGCAAGTGGCAGTGACACAGCACAGCTCTACAGTCTCACTACTCTCTGAGAAAGAACTGAAGACATACTGAAATCCATTCACACAGTCAGTGGCTATTCTCTTATACAAGACTGCTGACAACATGATAATGAAGAACCAAAGTAAACACTATGGGCCTATCTTAATTGTGTTATACTGTGGGACAAAAGCAGACATCCTCAAAATAGTGCTTCAGCTGATTATGTGCTTTCAGAACTTCTTCAATTGGATGAACCTAAAAAAGAAGAAAGCTCAGAATCTCCTTTAAATGAAAATTCTCATGAAAGTTATAGGGAAGAGTAGGAGATGCCAGACAGTGATGAAAATAGATTCTGTAGCAGCAGTTCTTATCCTCTAGATGATAACAAAACAGTAGCTATAATTAAGTCCGTGGGAAAATTGTCAGCACCAGAAAAATACAAATCCATTCATCAAATCAGACCCAGCTGTGTGTTTCCAGTTTGCCATGGCACAAAAGAACGCTGTAGACTTGTGCTTGGCTATGTTCTGGAGGGTTTAAAATCTGGGGTTAGAGGCAGTAAGAAAGAAAGCCATCTCCCCATGGCTGACCCCAACACCCAAATCCCATTAAAATATGGAGATGAATCCACAAGGGGTGATTCCTGAGGGTCTGGAGAAGCAGAGGACTTTGTTTTTGGACACGACTGGCTCCCTGCAGAAGGATAATTATTCCAGGCAATCTGGAATGATCCCTGGTTCTTGGCAACATAAAATACAACTCCATCTGATTATCTCAAGTCATCAAAGGCCTATAATGTTTTTTCTGATGCTTCTATGAGTCTTCAGAAACGTGGAAGAGTGTTACAATACATTAAATTAGCTTTGCAGAGCCACAGCACTTACTACTGCCTCTGCACCAATAAGCTTTCTGAAATGCTGATGTTTCTTTCTTAATATTTGACACTCTGTGGTGATATCCAGCTGATGCTGGTCCAGGATGCAAACAGAGCAGTGCCCCTTTAGGAGTTTAATTACCAAATAAAAGAAGATCAGGAGATAGTACACAGCCTATACGGAACATCTGGGTGTCAAGGATTTGCCTGTGCAACTGATTTGTCTATAGACTTAAAAGTCAACTTTCAGTTAGTTGTAAATATGATCAGGAAATGAAAATCTTTCAATGTAGTGACTTAAAAAGCGAATACCTAAAATGCTATGTACAAGTACAGAATAGGTAACATTAGAAATGAAATCATTGTATTTTATATGAATCAGGCTCCCGAGTTACAGAGTGAGAGAGTAGTGAGCAAAAGCATGTCTACTACAGAGAAACTATAGTGGAAAAAAATTTTTCTTGTTTTGCAAAAGGAGTTGACAACTTTGAGTCATTTGAGGAGGCTACAAATGCTGCCCTTTTATTATGTAACATGGGAAGACTCATGCAAATTTGTGTATAGGAGCACTGTGGCACAGGTGACGAATTTAACCATAAATTCTTCACCAGAAGAAGGTTCATATTATAATAATGCTGTTGCTTACTATCTGAAAGCTCTGAAGCCCATAGGAACATGAGACACACACTCTGCTGTCTGGGATTTGGTGAACTATCTGTTCATCGCTTAATTCACTATGGCCAGGCGGCAACAAGACTTAGGCTCCGTTATTTGGAGAAGATCAAGAGCAGATTGGAAAAAGAAGTCAGTGAGGCTATGATGAAGTCCCTAAGATACTGCAGCATGGACTCACTGTCTGCCCAGCAGCCCCTTTGTCATTATGGAGCTGCAACCAACAGGCTGCAGCTAACTTACAGGCTGGCGTCCACGTGCCACTTGTTTGAGGAATCAGGTTGGTGATGTGCATCTCAGGAAGCAGCACCAGGTGCTGGCTGATCTACATGACAACAAAGCCTTGAAGATTTTCCAGCTCCAGAAAAAAACGCAACGTGGAGACACTGAGAATGCAGTTAAAAAGACTAGCATTTGCATAATTTCAGATGACTGCTCAGAATGGCAATGTTGGAAAATTAAAAACACTATCTGGGGCTCTTGATATAACGGTGACCACTAAGTATGCATTCCAACTAATCAGAAAGGAGCCTCTAGACTCAAGGAATTGGGCCAGCCTAAGAGAAATGAGACCACTCCAGCTGCTGATTCTGCTCCTAGTCTGAATGGAGAAGTGCTCAAACTCCTCAGTATATTTGAGTCCCAATTGTGATTCCTGCTCCTTCAGTCCATCAAGTTGCTGTCTCCAACCAAAAAGAAAACAAGCGATGACATGGAAGAGGACGTAGACCTCAAAACCAACAAGCAAATTTACTGCCAGCTCTTGAGAGCTACCATTAACAAAAACAAGTCTTGAAAAGAATTGACCTTCTCATCCACTTGCTGAACCAGCTTGCTCAGGGCAGCCCCGTTCAGTGACTCACACCATGGCCCCATCCATCAATGCTGTCTATGCCTTTGAGAAGGCTGTCTATTCTTTGAGAAGTGTGTGTTCCCCCAATATTAGCAGATTTGCTGCGATGCAGTTACACTTTTAAGTATTTTTGAAGTTTCTTAAGCTACATGGATTTAAGACAATTGTTTTGGATAAATGTTACTTTTGGTCAAGGGAAATTTTATCTAAGTGACTTTAGTGGTTAAAGTGGGTTAAATCTACAATATTTCCTTCTAAATGGCACAGAAAGAAGCTTGCCTTTTTAAAGCTTCGTTGCAGGAATTTTTGAAGACTAGCCATTGTGCAATTCTCTGTATTTAGTGCATGTTTTAAAGGGATTTTCTCTGACTTTGTATGACAGTTGATCAAGTTTATTTTAAAATTGAAACTGTCTTTAAGGTAAGAAAACTATTTTCAATAAATAAATTATTTATCTAAAAATTATATGGGGAAAAGATTTGAACAGATACTCTACAGAAGAAAATATATAAATGGCCAATAAATATGAAAAGATGCTCAACATCATTAGTTATCAGACCTCCTTGGAGAAGTGTCTATTCAGGTCCTCTGCCCATTTTTTAATTGGATTGTTTATCTTCCTGATGTTGAGTCCTATGAGTTCTTTATATATCTGGGAGATCAAACACTCATTCAATGTATTATTGGCAAATATGTTCTTCCAAACAGTTGGTTCCATTTTATATTTTATTTTATTTTATTTTATTTTATTCTTTTTTTCCCCACAAGTGAAACAACAAAACCTGGAACTGTGAAAAGACCAGAGTTGGGCCCAAAGAGGGGTCACCCCAACAGCTGAGACAGTGAGACAAATTTCACTTTGCTACTCCAGAGAACCTGCAAGTTATTGTATATTTGTATTTTTTTCATTATTCTTACATCTTTCATTTTATCAGTATTTTTGTATTTCTCTTCTTTCTGTCTTCTTCACTTGGCTGGTTAAATTGCATTGTTTGACTGGTTTTCCTTGCTATCTCTTTCATAGTGTATTTTTAATTTACCGTCTTTTACTTCACTTGTGTTCCATTAGCACACTGTTCTAGGTCCTATACTTCCTAATCTTGTTATCCAGATCACATAATGTCATATGATTTTTGCTCCATTATTATTGTAAATAATTGCTGTTCCATACAATTATAAATACTACACAGCACCCCTCCCAGATCTTAGCCCATTTCACTGTTTCCTGAATTTTATTACTGTTGTGGTTAACTCTGTTCTCTCACACACTACACCTATTTTCTATCCTTTACTCTCACTTTACCTCACAATCTGACCTCCCACAATCTCACTGCTTTCTAGATCCAACTCACAATCCTTCCCACCCCAACAAGAGTCTTATCTTCTTTACACCCTTTCTAAAAAGTGGTTAGTTGGGTGAAATCTCACAGTTAACATTATACATATCCAAAGGGTCTCCTATCTCTTCTCTACAGGTTGGTACTTTAAATATCACAGAATATACCCTGCTGTCTTAAACCATTTTTCCCTCCCCCTCCAAATGAGAGTAGATGGAAGCTGTGAACACCAGGATACCTGCTGGAAGAGGAAACCCACCAATGAAGGAACCACCAAAAGATAACAACAGAAGAAGGTGAAGGAGGGAGTGGAAGCCATACTAACTCAACCCAGGATTTATCTGGAAATACAACTAAATGGTGGAGAAATTACTCAGGACAAAGAACTGAACAAGAGCAAGAGAGAATCCTTACAACCTTGTACACACAGAAGAAAAAGCATCAACACAACCTGCCCACATTGAATACAACAGAATACAACAGGTGGTGGATGGAATGACCCTCGGTTAACCAGCTGGAGGGAAGGACCCACCAAAGAAAGACCCAACAACAATAAAAACCCAAATACATACAGAGAGCCAACATAAATGACAGTCCAAGACCAACGAGCTCAGGAGATCAAGGAGACTGCACCACTGAAACTCACAGGTCTTCTACCATAGAAGTTCACACCAGAAACCCAGGGAGTCAGAACAGATCAATTTAAGAAGCAGAGGCTAACAAGAAGAGTCTCACAAACAATGGGGAGACAAAGTAACAATCCCCAAATGAAAAGAAAGGAGGAAGCCTCAGAAAGAATGCTAAATGAAATAGAGGCAAGTCAACTATCAGATATTGAGTTCAAAGCAATGGTTATCAGGAAGCTCAATGAGCTCACAGTGGATTACCAAAAACTACAGGGAAACTACAATGAACTCACTGCAAACTACATCAACATGAAAAAGGAAATAGATACTATCAACAAGGGCCAAGAGGAAATGAAGAATACAATTTCTGAACTGAAGAACACAGTAGAAGGAATCAAAAGCAGGCTCAATGAAGTAGAGGATGGGATCAGTGAGCTGGAGGACAAAGTAGAAAAAAACACCAGAATGAACAAGAAAAGGAAAAGAGGCTCAGAAAGAATGAAGAGGGGTTAAGGGGAATGCAGGACTGCATTAAACGTAATAACATTCATATAATAGGGATACCAGAAGGAGAACAAGAGCAACGGATAGAAAACCTGTTTGAAAAAGTAATGATGGAAAACTTCCCTAATTTGATGAGAGAAAAAGTCACACAAGTCCAGGAAACACAGAGAGTCCCAATCAAGAGGAACTCGAAGAGGCCCACTTCAAAACATTTCATAATTAAAATGGCAAAATTCCAAGATAGAGAATCTTAAAGGCAGCAAAGGAAAAACAGGAAGTAACATACAAGGGAGCCCCGATAAGGTTAGCAGCTGACTTCTCAATAAAAACGCTCCAAGCCAGAAGGCAATGGCAAGAAATATTCCAAGTAATGAGAACTAGAGGTCTGCAACCAAGACTACTTTATTCAGCAAGGCTCTCAATTAAAATGGAAAGCCAAGTAAGGAGGTTCTGGACAAAAGAAGCCTCAAAGAATATACCTCCTCCAAACCAGCTCTCCAAGAGATGCTAAAAAGTTTGCTTTAAGAACAGGAAGAAAAACAAAGAAAGAGAGAGGAACGCAGGTACAAAAAAAATGGCAATGAGCAAGTACCTATCAATAATAACCTTAAAAGTAAGTGGATTAAATGCACCAATCACATGACACAGAATAGCAGAATGGGTAAGAATACATTACCCACACATATGCTGCCTACAAGAGACCCACCTCAGAACAAAAGACCTACACAGACTGAAAGTGAAGGGCTGGAAACAAATATTCCAAGCAAATGGACAGGAAAAAAAAGTCAGGGTAGCAACACTCCTATCAGACAAAATAAACTTCCAAAAAAAAAAAAAGAGCTATAAAAAGAGACCCAGAAAGTCACTTCATAATACTCAAGGGAAGAATCCATCAAGAAGACATAAACATTATAAATATATATGCACCCAACATAGAAGCAGCCAAATACATAAAGAAAATCTTGGAGGACTTCAAGAAAGATATTGACAGCAACACAATTATAGTAGGGGATTTTAATACCCCATTGTCAAAAATGGACAGATCTTCCAAACAAAGTATCAACAAAGATATTGTGGCATTGACAAATGCCCTAGATGAAATGGACTTAACTGATATATAGAGAGCCTTTCATCCCAAAGAAGCCAAATAGACATTCTTTTCCAATGCACATGGAACATTTTCAAAGATAGACCACATGATAGGACACAAAAGAAGCTTCAACAAATTCAAGAAAATTGAAATCATATCAAACATTTTTCTCCAACCACAAGGGCCTAAAAGTAGAAACCAAGCTCAAGGAAAAAACCCCAAAACACTCAAAATCATGGAGACTGAATAACATGCTATTAAACAATGAATGGGTCAGGAATGAGATTAGGGAAGAAATCAAAAAGTTCCTGGAAACAAATGAAAATGAACTCACAACAACCCAAAATTTATGGGACACAGTAAAGGCAGTCCTGAGAGGGAAGTTCATAGTAATACAGGCCTACCTAAAAAAGATAGACACATTTCAAACAAACAACCTAACCCTATGCCTACAAGAAGTCGAGGAACAACAACAAAGACAGCACAGAGCAAGTAGAAGCAAGGAAATAACCAAGATCAGAGCAGAATTAAATGACATAGAGACTAAAAGCACGATTCTAAGGATCAATGAATCCAGGAGTTCTTTGAAAAGATAAACAAAATCAACAAGCCTTTAAGCAGACTCATTAAGAAAAAAAGAGAGGAACCAAATAAACACAATCAGGAATGAAAGAGGAGAGATTAAAATGGATACCACAGAAATACAAAGGATCATAAGAAATTACTACAAAGAACTGTATGCCAAGAAATTTGAAAACCTAGGTGAAATGGAAAAATTTCTAGGAAAATATAATCTTCCATAACTCAATGAAAAAGAAGCAGAAAGCCTGAACAGACCAATAACAGCTGAAAAAAATTGAAACAGTAATCAAGAAGCTTCTTACACACAAAAACCCTGGACCAGATGGTTTCACGGGAGAATTTTACAAAGCATTTAAGGGAGAGCTAACTCCCATTCTCCACAAACTATTCAAAAAAATTCAAGAAGATGAAAGACTCCCAACCTCTTTTTATGAAGCCAGCATTATCCTAATCCCCAAACCAAATAAAGACATAACAAAGAAAGAAAACTTCAGGCCAATATCACTGGTGAACATAGACACTGAAATCCTCGACAAAATATTGGCAAACCACATCCAGCAGTATGTTAAAAAGATCATACACCATGACCAAATGGGATTCATCCCAGGGATGCAAGGATGGTATAATATTCTCAAATCAATAAACATAATACACCACATAAACAAAACGAAAGACGAAAATCACATGATCATATCAATAGATGCAGAAAAAGTATTTGATAAGGTATAGCACCCATTTATGATAAAAACACTCAGCAACGTGGGAATAGAAGGAGCATTCCTCAACATAATAAAGGCCATATATGAGAGACCTACAGCCAACATCATACTCAATGGACAAAAACTTAGAGCTTTCCCACTAAGATCAGGAACAAGACAAGGACGCCCGCTTTCACCACTTCTATTCAACATAGTACTGGAAGTCCTAGCCATAGCAATCAGACAAGAAAAAGAAATAAAAGACATCCAAATTTGAAAGGAGAAAGCAAAACTGTTATTGTTTGCAGATGACATGATAGTGTACAGAGAAAATCCTATAGACTCCACCAAAAATCTACTTGACCTAATAAATGAATTTGGCAAAAAAAGCAGGATACAAAGTCAATACTCAGAAATCAAAGGCATTTTTGTACACAATAAAATATCAGAAACAGAAATCGGGAAAAAAAATCCCATTTGATATAGCAACAAGAAAAATAAAGTACCTAGGAATAAACCTAACCAAGGAGGTAAAAGACCTGTACTCAGAAAACTATACAACACTGAAGAAAGAAATTAAGGAAGACACACAAAAAAAATGGAAGCATGTACCATGTTCATGGATTGGAAGAATTAACATCATCAAAATGGCCATACTACCCAAAGCAATTTATAGATTCAATGCAATTCCTATTAAAGTACCAATGACATATTTCACAGATATAGAACAAACATTTCAGAAATTTATATGGAACCATAAATGACCCCAAATAGCTGCAGCAATTTTGAGAAAGATCAAAGCAGGAGGGGTCACAATACCTGATATCAAACTGTATTACAAGGCCACTGTAATCAAAACAGCCTGGTACTGGCATAAAGACAGACACATAGACCAATGGAACAGAACAAGGACCCAGAAATAAACCCAAGACTCTACAGTTAATTAATATTTGACAAAGGGGGAAGAAGCGTAAAAATAGCCTTTTCAACAAACAGTGTTGAATCTGGACAGCTACATGCAAAAAAATGAAACTTGATCACCAACTTACACCATACACAAAAATAAATTCAAGGTGGATAAAAGACTTAAATATAAGCCGTGACACCATAAGAGTCCTAGAGGGAAACATTGGCAGGAAAATCTCAGACATTCCATGCAGTAACATCTTCATGGATATATCCCCTAAAGCAAGGGACATAAAGGAAAGAATAAACAAATCGGACTTCATCAAAATAAAATGCTTCTGCATGGCTAAAGAAAACATCAACAAAATGAAATGGGAACCAACTGTATGGGAAAATGTATTTGCCAATGATATCTTGGACAAGGGTTTGATCTGCAAAGTATATAAAGAACTCACACAACTCCACTCCAGGAAGACAAACAATCCAATTAAAAAGTGGGCAAAGGACCTCAACAAACACTTCTCCAAGGAGGACATACAGAGGGCCCAGGGACATATGAAAGGATGCTCAGCATCAGTAGCCATCAGAGAGATGGCAAATTAAAACCACAATGAGATACCACTTCACACCAGTGAGAATTGCCATCATAAACAAATCACCAAACAGTAAGTGCTGGCAAGGTTGTGGAGGAAGGGGAACCCTAGTACATTGTTGATGGAATGCAGACTGGTATAGCCACTGTGGAAAACAGTATGGAATTTCCTCAGAAATCTAAAAATGGAACTGCCTTTTGACCTAGCAATTCCACTACTGGGGTTATATCCTGAAACACTAATTCAAAAGAACCTATATACCCCAATGTTCACAGTAGCACAATTTATAATAGCCAAGTGCTGCAAGCAACCTAAGTGCCCACCAATAAATGAGTGGATCAAAAAATTCTGGTACATTTACACAATGGAATACTATGCAGCAGAAAGAAAGAAGGAGCTCCTACCCTTTGGGACAGCATGGATGGAACCGTAGAGCATTATGCTAAGTGAAATAAGCAAGCTGGTAAAAAACAAATACCATATGATCTCACCCATAAGTGGAACCTAATCAACAAAACAAACAAAGCGAGCAAAATAGAACCAGAGACATAGAAATAAAGAACAAACTGACAGTAACCAGAGGAATGGGGGGAGGGAGATAATGGGGGAAAGAAGGGAAAGGGTCATCAAGGAACATGTATAAAGGACACAGGGACAAAGCCAAAGGAGGGTGAGGATCAAGGGTGGGAGGTGGGGATGGGTGGGGTGGGGGAAAGTGGTGGTGGGAAAATGGAGACAACTGTATTCAAACAACAATAAAAACTAACACAAAAAATAAAAATAAAATAAAAATCCAAAAGAAAAGAAAAGAAAGGAAAGGATTACATTGGGGCCAGGATGCTTTTTTCTTATGAAGAAAAGAAGGGAAGCGTTTTTATCATGCAGTTTGCTTCTTTTTTCTATGAAGGATGAAGAGGATCCATAGATTATCTTACTGGTGGGTGCTTGGCCAGAAAATTCCAGACTTATTTATTAAGATGATGTTCCTAGGAGAGGCTGAAACTGCAATTAAATCAGGTATTAAATCTAGGTTTGGTATCACGTACTTTCAGCATGAGTGACACCATTTTGGACCTTGGGGATTTGGGTTTTTGGGTTTTTTTTTTTTTGGTTTAAGTTTCAAAAATAAATGTGTTTTCTATTCCTCTCACTTAAATTAGATCAACCTCCCTTTGGAAATTATCTGATGTGGTTCAAGACAAATCCAGAGCACCTAGATCTGTCCTTAAAAAACCAAGCATAGACCATATAAAGATTGAAAAAGTTGTGCAGAACACTAGGATTGAAGGTAGACACATCTTAGCTCTACACCCACACCTGGAAACAAGTCAGGAGAAGAAAGGAAAACATTTCAGCTCTGCGAAAAACAACTAAGCAAATGATAAAGGAAAAGAGGGAAGATGGGGGAAATAAGAGAAATATTTAGGGCAGGACAGTGACAGAGGTAGGGCTAGAGATTGTGCCATGAGCAAGGGAGCATCCTTGAAAGGAATCACTCACACTTGTTTGTGTCTTTCCACAATGTCAGGTTTATTAGGGGAGACCTCTCCAATAAGTTACATGCAGGTTACACACAGAGAGGAGGAGCTTACAGAAAGAAGTGTGGGGAGCGAGCATCAGGCATGAATTCTGGGTCACTGGCAGTGTCCACAGGTGGAGAGATGGCACTGGCCTCCAGCCAGGCAGCTATAGTGACAGCACACATCTGGTGGAGTGGAAGTCTGGCAGGGCTCTGAGTGGGACCCGTAGTATAACCAAGCTTGAGCACTGCGTGAAGGGAGCTCTGAGTTCTCATAGCCCACAGGGGTGGATGTCCCACTTATTTTGTTGTCCAGTTGGAGTCCTTATCCTAGTTTCCAGACTTGAGGTTTTGGGTGCTCCAGGCCCCTCCCAAGGGCATTCCCATTATACCTTATTACCTCAGTCTTCACATAGCACTTGACATAACTGTCATGGCTGACAATGACTCCATATTGGATTGTCAAAAGTGTCCAAAAAGTTTTCTCTGCTCTTGCTCTATATAGATTGGGAAAGGGAAGAAGAAGGAATTTAAGCCCGGCTGGTGTAGCTCAGTGGATTGAGCGTGGGCTGGGAACCAGAGGGTCCAGGTTCGATTCCCAGTCGGGGCACATGCCTGGGTTGCGGGCCAGGTCCCCAGTGAGGGCCATGTGAGAGGCAACCATACATTGCTCTTTCTCTCTCCCTTCTCCTCTCTCTAAAAATAAATAAATAAAATCTTTATAAAAAAAAGAAGGAATTTAAAATGGAAGAAAAGAGATGTGGAATCACACGATGGTGCTTTATACCCATTACAATTTATACCATAAAAATGGATGGAATTAAGGGTCTGCATTTTCTTCCCCTGTATTCATTACCTAAAAGTGTACTGCTAGGCTAGTCTTCAATATTTATATTGATTTTTTAACATTTTATAAATGTAAATCAATGGCTTCAACAAATCTGATATATAAGACCCAAAGACTTTTCTCTCGTTTTATTATAAAACCAAGGGGAGGGTCTACTTCAATGACTTCTCAGAACAGAAAGAATTAAAATATTTCCATTTTTGATACTATCATTAGTCTTGGAAATTCATCACCTAAGAATCTCTGAGGACAGTACCCTAGCTAATACTCCCTTTCACTTTTTAACTAAGGACATACATAGATAAGTAACACTCTCTGCTGAAAATATAATAAGAGGTCTGAGAGTCTTCTCTAGAGACTCTATCAAAAGTTTGATGCTTAGAGACTGTGAATAGGAAAACTTCTGTAATTGTAAATATGTACCCATAATTATGTGCAATGCTCAGTGGACATTATTAGGGAATCCATAGTGATTTATTAGCAAAGATAATATGGCTGTCATTAAATGAGAAGAGTGTTTACATAATATTGATAAATCCCAAAGTAACTTGCATAAAGGGCAGATTTTTCCTCTCCATTTTGGCCCTAAGCCAAACTGACTTAATACTCCTCCACTCCACTATCAAGCTGAGGTTGACTCATTACAGCAAGATGCAAGTGGTAATGGCTGCTCTCTGAACTTTCTTATAACCCTTCTCTCTGTTAATTCTGATTCATTAGCACTTGCTATTTTCTCTCAAATAGCTAATTCCATAGTCTCCCCTCATACCTTCCTGGTAGTCACATTGAGACTTGATAGTCCCAAGTCCTAGGTATTCTGAAGGAATGATCTCCTTTTTCTTTCTTTTTTTAAAAGATGTTATTTATTTATTTTTAGAGAGAGGGGAAGGGAGGGAGCAGGAGAGGGAGAGAGACATGGATGTGTGAGAGAGCTCACACGCCCCCAACAGGGAAGGGGCCTGGCCCAAAACCCAGGCATGTGCCTTGATCAGCGACCATCGACCTTTTGGCTCACAGGCTGGCACTCAATCTACTGAGCCACACCAGCCAGGGCTCCTTTTCTAATTTAAAGCTGGCCACAGATTCCATTAACAGAAATCTGCTTCAGGAGTTCATCGATGCCTTCAATTTCTCCCTAAATCTCCCTGAATTAATCATGTCTAATAAATGGGACATTGGCCTGATCCAGGGCCAATGTAGCAATATCCTAAATTATTAATGATTGTGAAAAAGAAGGGTGACATGCATAAACTCTAGATCTAAACCCTTCAGTTTTGAAGTCATGCTGTACCATTTACTAGTCTTATAACTCTGGCTAAATCACAAATTCTCTGTGCCTCCGTTTACTTATTTGTAAATTAGGGATGGGGTGAGAATAACATTGACTTCAGAGATTTGTTATGAAGATTTACAAGAGTAATCATTGTAATACATATAACAGAGAATCTGGCACCCAGAAAGAGCCTAACAAATGTTAGCCAGAGTATTCTTGGCAAAACTGGTCTCTAGTGATATTGGGCACTTTTTCAAGTTCTTATTGGCTATTTCTATATCTTTTTTGAAAAAAAAAGTATCTATTCAGGGTCTTGGCCAAATTTTTAATTGAGTTATTTGTTCTTTTGCTATTAAGTTGTCCAAATTCCTTATATATTTTAAATAATAGCTTCTTATGTGATATGTGGTTTGCAAGTATCTTCTGCCGTTCCATAGATTGCCTTTCATGTTGTTTATTGTTCCTTTTGTTGTGCAGAAGCATTTTATATTTTTATTTTTTAAATTAAATATATTGGGGTGACATTGGTTAATAAAATTACATAGGTTTCGAGGGTAAAATACTCTAATATATTATCTTTATATTGCATTCTGTGTTTACTACCCGAAATCAAATATCCTTCTGTCACCATATATTTGACGCCCTTTATCCTTTACTGCTTCCCCCTCACCTCCCCTTCCCTCTGGTAACCACCGTACTGTTATCTGTGTCTATAAATTTTTATTTGTTTGTTTGTCGTGTTTGTTCATTTGTTGCTTTCAGGTTTATATCCCACATGTGAGGGAAATCATACAGGTCTTCACTTTTTCTGTCTGACTTATTTTGCTTAGCATTATATTTTTAGGATCCATCCATGCTGCCACAAATGGCAATATTTCATCTTTTCTTATAGCTGAGTAGTATTTATTGAATATATGTATATACCACACCTTCTTTGTCCAATCATCTACCAAAAGACACTTTGGTTGTTTTCATATCTTGGCCACCATAAATAATGCTGCTGTGAACATAGGAGTGCATAGGCCTGTGTGAATAAATGTTTTCAAAATTTTCAGGTAGATACCCAAAATAGAAATTGCTGGATCATATGGTAACTAACTCCAGTCTTAATTTTTTGAGAAACTTCCATACTATTTTCCATAGTGACTGTGCTAGTCTACATTTCCACTAGCAGAGAATGAGGGTTCCTTTTTCTCCACAACCTCTCCAACACTTGTTATTACTAGTCTTGTTGATAACAGCCATTCTAACAGGTGTGAGTTGGTATCTCATTATAGTTTTGATTTGCTTTTCCCTAATAGCTGGTGAAGTTGAGCATCTTTTCACATATCTGTGGGCCAATTTCATGTCTTAGGAGAAGCATCTGTTCAGGTCCTTTGCCTATTTTTTAACTGAATTGCTTTTTGGTTGTTCTTGTATGAGTTCTTTATATATTTTGGTTATTAACTCCTTATCAAAAGTGGTGTTTGCAAATATCATCTCCCATTTGATTGGTTGCCTTTTTGTTTTGTTGATGGTTTCTTTTACTGTGCAGAAGCCATTTAGTTTGATATAATTCCACTATTTTTTTTTTTTTTACTTTCCTTGATTTGAGTTCAACTTCATAAAATCTTCTCTAAGAACAAGGTCCATATGTTTAGTACCTATGTTTTGTTCTATGTAATTTATTGTTTCAGGTCTTACATTTAGGTTTTTGATCCATTTAGGCTATAGCATTACTCAAATCCTCTGTTTTCTTGTTAATTCTCTGTCTGAATGATCTATTATTAAGAGTGGAATATTAAGGTCCCAACTATTATTGTGCTACTGTTTATTTCTCCATTTATGTCTGTTATCACTTGCTTTATAAATGTAGGTACTATGATGTTGAGTGAATAAACAAACAGTTGTTACATCTTCTTGATTAACTGATTACTTTAACATCATATAATGAGCTTTGTTTTCTCTTGTGAACATTTTTAGCTTATAATTTTAGCTTATTTTATCTGGTATAAGTATAGCTACTGCTGATTTCTGTTGTTTACCATTTGTTTGTAATTTTATATATTTTTTCATGTTTAGCTTATGTGTGTCCTTAAAGCTAAAGTGAGTCTCTTGCAGGCAGCATATCATTGGATATTATGTTTTATTCATTAAGCCATTCTATGTGTTTTATTTAAGAATTTAATAAATTTATAGTTAAAGTAAGCATTGATTGTTAAGGTCTTACTATTGCCATTTTGTTCATTGTTTTATACTGTGGATCCTTTTTTTATGCTTGCTCTCTCGCTGTCGTCTTTTGTGATTTGATGACATTTTGTGGTGGTATGCTTTGCCTCCTTTATCATAATCTTTTTTGTATCTACTACTAGTTTTTCCTTGTGGTCTCCATGAGTTTTACATAAAATATCTTTTTGTAATAAATCCTATTTTAAACTGATAAAAACTTAAACAGCATACGAATCTTTATACTCTTCTTCCCTCTCACAGTGTAGATTATTGATCACACAGTTTATATTTTAATATTTTGTGTACCCAATGTCAAATTATTGTAGTTAAAGTTATTTTTAATACATTTATTAAAGTGATTTTGTACTGCAATTACCATTAGAGAAAATTTGACTTGGACTATATAATTCTTTACTGACAATCATTACACATTCATATGCTTTTACAGTGTTGGCTAGCATCTTTTCATTGCACCTAATAGAACAGTCTTTAATATTTCTTATAAGGCAGGTTTAGTGGTGTCAAATTTATTCACTTTCTGTTGTTTGGGAGTCTCTCCTTCATCTCTGAAGGACAGCTTTACTGGATATAATATCTTACTGATATTATAAAATCAATAGATTTTGACAGTTTTTTTTCTTTCGACATTTTGAATATATTATCCCACTTTCTCCTTGCAGCAAAGTTGCTCCTGCAAAATCAAGTGAGAGTCTTATAGTGGCCCTTTATATGTTTTCTCTTTCTGCTTACAAGATCTTTGATTTTTGATATTTGAATTGTAATGTGTTGTGGTCTAACCCTTTTTGGGTCCTACTTATTTGAGGTCCTTTAGGTCTCATGAATCTGTATATATAGTTTTCTTGCCACATTTAGGAAGTTTCATTCATTATTCCTTTTTTTTTTTTTTTGGTGGCCTTTATTCGTTTATTTAATTTAGCATAATATCACATGCCTTTCTCCATCTTATTAAAAAAGAATCTTAAAGCATGAAGGGAGGTTGCTTAGCCCACCTACCTCAAAACACAAGAGTCCTTCTTCAATATTCTCACTGGCTAACTGACAAGTCTTCATCTAGACACATCTCATAGCAAGAATCTCATTCATTCTTTAAGAGGTCCATTCTATTGTTAAGTAAGTCCAGTGGTCACAGAGTTCTTCCATGCAACTTTTTTAAAAAATTAACTATATTTTATTGATTTTGCTGTTACAGTTGTCCCATTTTTTCCCCTATGCCTCACTCTGCCTGGTACTCTTATTCCCTCCAGTAATCCCCTCCCTCTTCAGTTCATGCCCATGAGTTGTATGGGTAAGTTCTTTGGCTTCTCCATTTCCTATACTATTCTTAACCTCCCCCTGTCTATTTCATACCTACCAATTATGTTTCTTATTCCCTCTACTTTTACCATTGTTCTCCTCTCTCCCCCTGCCTGCTGATAACCCTCCGTATGATCTCCATTTTTGTGACTCTGTTCCTGTTCTAGTTGTTTGCTTAGTCTGTTTTTGTTATTTAGATTCAATCGTTGATACTTGTGAGTTTGTTGTCATTTTACTGTTCATATTTTTACCTTCTTTTTCTTAGATAAATCCCTTTAACATTTCATACAATAAGAGCTTGGTGATGATGAACTCCTTTAGTTCTACCTTGTCTGGGAAGTACTTTATCTGCTCTTCCATTCTAAATGATAGCTTTGCTGGATAAGTACTTTTGGATGTAGGTCCTTGCATTTCTTTTCTTTTTTTCCCCCTCTGGTACATTTTATTTTTATTTATGTTATTTTTTATTGTTGTTCAACTACAGTTGTCCCCATTTTTCCCTCATCATTCTCCCCCACCTACCAACGCCTCCCACTCAATCCTACCTCCTCCACTGTCTTTGTCCATGGGTCCTTTATACATGTTTGTTGATGACCCTTTCCTTCTTTCCCCTGTTATCCCCCTCTCCCCTCTTGTCTGGTTACTGTCAGTTTGTTCTTTATTTCCATGTCTCCGGTTCTAATTTGCTTTCTTGTTTTGTTGGCTAGGTTCCACTTAGGTCCTTGCTTTTCATGATTTTGAATACTTCTTTTCAGCCCCTTCTTGCCTGTAAGGCTTCTTTTGAGAAATCAGCTGATAGTCTTATGGGAATTTCTGTGTAGGTAATTCTCTTCTTTTCTCTTGCTGCTTTTAAGATTCTCTCTTTAACCTTTGGAATTTTAATTATAATGTGTCTTGGTGTGGCTCTTTTGGGGTTCAACTTGTTTGAGACTCTCTGAGCTTCCTGGACTCGTATGTCTATTTCCTTCAGCAAATTAGGGAAGTTTTCTTTCATTATTTTTTCAAATAAGTTTTCAAATTCTTGCTCTTCCTGTTTTCCTTCTGGAACCCTTATGATTCAGATGTTCGTACATTTAAAGTTGTCCCAAAGGTTCCTAAGCCTCTCTTCATTTTTTTGAATTCTTGTTTCTTCTTTCTGTTCCAGGTGAATATTTATTTCTTCCTTTTGTTCCAAATAGTTTATTTGAATCCCAGCTTCCTTCTCTTCACTGTTGGTTCCCTGTATATTTTTCTTTATTTCACTCTGTATAGCCTTCTCTTCTTCCTTTATTTTTCAGCCATACTCAATCATTTATCTGAATATCCTGATAATCAGTGTTTTCAACTCTGCATCAGGTAGGTTGGCTACCTCTTTGTCACTTAGTTCTTTTTCTGGAGTTTTGATCTACTCTTTCATTTGGATCAGATATTTTTGTCTCCTCTCTTTGGAAGCCTCCCTGTGTTTCTGTGTACTTAGGTAGAGCTGCTTTGACTCCCAGTGTCAGCATACCAGTTACATTGTAAAAGGCGAAGCCTTTGGTATTCACTAGGGTGGGGCAACCTTCTTCATCATTTCGTGGCACTGCATGTGTTCCCTCAGAGAGGGAACAATGCTGCTTGCTCAGCTCTTGTCCCATTTTCAGTCACTTCTCCTACTTCTGGTAAGCAACTGACATCCTTCTAGCTGCAGCCCTGGTGCTTATTACCTACGTGGGTGGGTTTGCATGCATTCTAGGATCCTGTGGAGCCTTTAAACAGACCCTCCTGAGGGACTGACAGTTTCTTCTGCTGCAGTACCCCCATAGGTTTTTATAGCCAGAGTTTATGAAGCTTTATTTCCCAGTGCTGTAAGTCTGGGTTGCGTGGTCTGACCTGGGGCTGGGATTGCTCACTCCCTAGTTGCCCCTCCCAGTTTTAAATGTTGGACTGCCTGTTCTGCTGGCTGCCACCACAGCCTTGCTGATCTTCTCTCCCCCAGCTGCCCATCTACATCCCTCCTATGCATCTGGGTGAATGTTTCTTCTTTAACTCCTTGGTTGTCAGACTTCCATATAGTTTAATTTTCTGGCAGTTCTAGTTGTTTTTTATTTGTAGATTGGTTGTTATCCTTCTTATTGCTGTGCAAGGAGACGAAGCATGTCTATCTACACATCCATTTCCTTTTAAAAAAATTGTACCTTTCTCTTTCTCATTTCCTTCAGAAGATTCCTATATATATGAGAATTTGTTCTGTGATAATTCCTACGTCCTTTAGGTTTTCTTAACTGTCTTTGTGCACTTTTTTCTTTTTCCTCCTCCAACTAGATAATTTCAAATGATCTGTTTTCTAGTTCATGGGTTCTTTTTCTACTTGGTCATGTCTGTTGTTGATGCTCTCTATTAAATTCTTTATTTCTTCATTCATTATATGCTTCAGCTTTAAATTTGTTTTTTAGTAGTTTTTATCTTATTGTAGAACTTCTTATTTTGTTCATGAGTTATTTATCTAATTTCATTTAGTTGTCTGTGTATTCTTGTAGTTCATGGAACTACTTTAAGAAGATTATTCTGAATTAATTGTCAGACAATTTATAGATTGTCATTGCTTGGGGTCAGTTATTGGAGCTTTAATTATTTCCCTTCATAGTATCTTGTTTACCTGATTCCTGGTGATCCTTGTATCTTTGTGTTTGTATCTCTACATTTGAATAAGTGGTCTCCTTTTACAGAATTTATAGGTATTTTGGTGAAGGGAAAGACCTTTCCCAGTCAGCTCAACTTGGGGTACTGGATGGATCAACTGTTAATATCCCTGAGCAGGTAAAACTTGTTATTAGAGTATCTACTTGGGTACGGCCACTGTCCATGCTCAGGTAGGGGGTGGTGGGGTGCCACAGGCTGGGATTTCTGATCATGTGGTTCCACTGGAGGAGCTCTCTGCTCAAGCAGGGCTGCTGCCTATATCCCATAGTCAGTTAGAGCTACTAGTTGGGCTATATAATACCTCTAAGCAGGCAGGGTCTAAGCCCGTGTTCCCTGGTAGAACAGTTCTACTAGTTAGATTCTGTGATTGGTCAGGGTTATGGGCCATGCTCCATAATCACTACTGGTCAGTAGGGACCTCAGGCTGTGCTCCTTAACTGGATAGTGCTGCTCCCTGGCCTTCATGTTGATGTAGGTCCAAACACTGAGCTCTGTAGTTGGATGAGTACTAAGACTATGCTTTGTGATCAGGCAGGTTGCAAGTTGGGCAGGCTTCAAGCTAGGCTTTGTGATCAAGTAGGCCATTTCTGTGCTCTGCTATTGAGTGAGGTTAATGACTGGTCTTTCTAGTCAGGTGGGTCCTCCAACTATACCTCACAGTTAAGGCTGGATTATAAACTCTGTGGTCAGGTAAGGTCAAAGTATGGGCTCCTCGGTCAGTTGGGGCTGCAGGTTATGATGCATTATTAGATATAGTTATTGACTGGGCTTCTTGCCTGTGTGAGGCTACAGTTTGTGTTTAGCCACTAGGCATGGTTACAAGCTGGACTTTGCTGCTGGGTGGGGTTGTAGGCTGCACTCTGTGGCTGAGTGCACTGTAGGATAGGCTCCAAGATATACTCAGCCTCAGCATTCGGGCACCCTGGTGATGTGGGGCCAAAGGCTACACTCAATAGTTAGATAGAGCTGCTGGCTTGGCTCCCTGCCTGGGCAGTCTGTAGGATGTGTAGAGGTAAGTGGCCACACTTCCTAGAGGGTTGAGACTGGAGGCCGGACTCAGCAGGTGGGTGGAACAAATTTGCTCTCCTCCCCATGTGGCCAGTAAGATGTGTTCCACAGCTACTGAGCATAGATCCATTCCTAAAGAACCTCTTGATTCAGGCCATCCTGTGTGGAATATAGCAATGCCATCTTCAGGCCAATCTCAATAAAAATAATTTAATTAATATAAAAATAAAAATTATAACTATGGCCCTGGCTGGTGTAGCTCAGTGGATTGAGTGCGGGCTGGGAACCAGAGGGTCCCGGTTCGATTCCCCGTCAGGGCACATGCCTGGGTTGCAGGCCGGGTCCCCAGTGGGGGCCATGTGAGAAGCAACCATACATTGCTGTTTCTCTCTCTCTCTCTGTCTTCCTCCCTTCCCCTCTCTCTAAAATAAATAAATAAAATCTTTAAAAAAAAATTATAACTATGATACATACAAAAAGTGAAAAAAACAAAATATTTACAGCACAATAAATTATTAGAAAGTGAACATCCATTTAAAATTATAAAGATACGGAACACTGGGTGCACAGGGACCCAGCCTCCTCCTTGCCTTATCATTTCTAATAATGACATTTTTCATTCTTTATTTATTTCTGATTCTTATATCTTTTATTTATTTTAATTTTCTTCTTGTTTTTTTGTCTTATTTCATTGGATAGAACTTTCAGTATAATACTGACACCACCAAAGGAAACTAGTAAAGCTCTGGTAACCAACATCAAAGAAATAGAATTCTATGATTTTCTGGACAAGGAACTCAAAATCATCATTCTAAACTCAGTAAAAAGCAATAGAACACAGATAGCCAAATAAATGGAATAAAAAATGATGCATGATGAAAATGAGAAGTTTCACAGAAGAAAGAGAAAGCACAAAAAGAACCAAACAGAAATCCCAGAGCTAAAGACTACAATGATAGAACTAAAAAATCAGTAGAGAGCTTCCACAGCACAGTTTATCTTTCTTAAGAAAGAATCAGAAAATTTAAAGACATATCATTTAAAATTAGCCAGTTAGCAGAACAACAAGAAAAAATCAAGATGACCTACGGTAATTATGGGATACTATGAAGTAAACAAAAATTCATTTCTTTGGAGTTCCAGGAAAAAGAAAGTGAAAGGTGCTAAATGCTTATTTAAGGAAATAATAGCTGAAAACTTCCCAAATCTTGCCAGACATATGGACATTCAGGCACAGAAAGCTAAGCAAGGTCAACCCAAAGATTACTCTGACTGTAATCAAAACGTTAAAGTAAAAGAGAAAGAATTTTGAAGGTAGCAAGAAGAAAATGACTAATCACATAAAAGGAACCCTTATAAAGTTATAAGCAGATTTCTCTGTAGAAACCATACATGCTGGGAGGAGTGAAGTAATCTATTCAAAGTACTGAAAGAACAAAACTTCCAATTAATATTATAGTCAGCAACACTGCCCATTAGAATGGTAGGAGAAATAAAGGTATTCCCAGACAAACAAGAGCTAAGTGAATTCATCCCCACTAGACTCACGCCAGAAGAAATGTTAAAGGAAGTTGTTCAAAAGGAAATGAAAGGACGTAACTACATGAAAACATACAGAAGTATAAAACTCACTAGTAAAGATAAATATATAGTCAAATTTGGAATACTCTAATGCTGTAATGGTGATGGGTAAATCACTTTAATTTCTAGTATAAAGATTTAAAAAGTAGCATTAAAAATAACTATACCTATAATAATGTTAATGTATGTACTACATAAAAAGTTATAGTATGTCAACAACAGCATAAAATGTGGCAGCGAGAGAAGTAAAAGTGTAGCATCTTTCTATTCATGTTAAAGTAAATTCTTATCAGCTTAAAACAGGCTGTTAGATCTAGAAAATGTTTTATGTAAGTCTGTTTGTAACAACAAAGACCCTATAGTAGATACACAAAAGATAAAGAAATTAAAGCATGCTAGTACAAAGAAAAAAACCACAAAGGATGGCAGTAAGAGAAGTTAGGGAAAAAAAATAAACTTTTAAAAAGGCCAGAAAGTAATTAAAATATGGTAGTAGTAAGTCTTTAACTACCAATAATTACTTTAAATATAAATGACTAAATTCTCCAATTAAAAGATTCATAGTGGCTGAATTGATAAAAAATAATTTAGATTCAATGAAATGCTGCCTACACGACTCCCTTTAGCTTTAAAAACACACACGGTAACATGCAAATGATAAACAAAAGAGAGCAGATGGCTACAAGAATCAGAAAAATAGATTTACGATCAAATTATTCACATGAGACAAAGAAACTCACTATATAGTGATAAAGGAATCAATTCATCAAGAGGATATAACAATTATAAATACATATGCACCAAACATTAAAGCATAATATTTAAAACAAATATTAATAGAACTAAAGAGAGAAATAGGCACCAATACTATAATAGTTGGGGACTTCAATACTACACTTCCAACATTGGGTAAATCATCCAGACAGATAATTAATAATGAAATAAGACCTAATAAGGCTGTAGACAACATTAACAAGATATATACAGGGTCCAGCACAAATAATATTATATTACTTATAATATAATAAGTATTGTATTATACTACAGAAAAATCTTGTATTACAAAACCATAAGCATGCAATTCTGTAACATTACAATATCACACTCAAGCACACCATACAACATTTTAGGTGAGATGTTCAAATTGCTGTCCATCTCATGCGAGACATTCACATACCCTCCCAACCACACTCAACATTGTTACTTCTGCTGGACCCTGTATATATAGAACATTCCTTCCAAAAGCACCAAAATACACCTACTTCTCAAGTGTACATGAAATATTCTCTAGGGTAGATCATATATGGGGCCACAAAACAAGCCTTAGCAAATTTAAACAGATTGAAATCATATCTAGTAATATTTTCCAACTACAATGGTACGTAACTAGAAATCAATAACATGAATAAAACTGAAGAATTCAAATACATGAAAATTAAACAAAACACTACTGAACAACAAATGGGTCAAGGAATAATCAAAAGAGAAGTCACAAGGTATCTTGAAAAAAATGAAAATCAATTTACCAAAACTAATGAGAAGTAGGAAAGCAATTCTAAGGGTTAACTTTTTAGGAGTAAATATATACTTTGAAAAAATATATATCAAACAAATAACCTAACTTTAAATCTAAAATAATAAGAAAAATCTATGCCTAAAGTTAGCAAAGAGAAAAAATAATAAAAATTAGAACAAAAAGAAATAAAATAGAGACTAGAAAGACAAAAGAAAAGATAAAAAACTAAGAGATGATTGGAAAAATAAATAAAATTGAAAAATCGTTAGCTGAACTAACAAAAACAAAGACAGGAGACTCAAACAAAATTACAAATAAAAGAGAAGACATTATAACTGTCACCATAGAAATGCATTGTAAGAGGCAACTACAAACAACTATAAATCAACAAATTAGATAACCTAGACCCCAGTGGATAAATTCCTGGAAATGTACAACCTACCAAGACTGAATCATAAAGACAGAAAATCTGAACAGACCAATAATGAGTAAGGAGAATAAACCAGTAATCAAAACCCTACCAACAAAGAAGAGCTTAGGACCCAATGGTTTCAGGTAAATTCTCCCAAACATTTAAAGAAGAATTAATGCAAATTTTTAAACTCCTTCAAAATACTGAAGAGCAGGGAACACTTTGAAACTCATTTATGACATCAGCATTACCCTGACACTAACACAGATAGGTGGACTACAAGTAAAGAAAACTACAGGTCAACATGTGTGATGAATATATGTATAAAAATTCTCGGAAAATTCTAGCAAACTGAATTCAACAGCAGATTAAAAGACCAATACACCATGATCAAGTGGCTTTATCCTAGGATATGAGGATGGTTTAATTTTTGCAAATCAATAAATGTGATACAACACATTAATAGAATGAAAGATAAAAATCATATGATCATTCAATAGATGCAGAAAAGCATTTAACAAAATTCAACATCCTTTCATAGTAAAAACTTTCAACGAATTGAGTATACATCAACATAATTAAGGCCATATATGACAAACTCACAGACATTTAGAAATAAGACACAGACCAATTAAATTCAGATAGCATGGTACCAAAAGGTTACTTTTTTTTAATCCAAGAATACACTACTGGGAGTATCCTTCAATAATCAGATGTTCTGCCAATACTTTCCACTAAGAAATATGTATTCTGATGCTATTATTTGACCTTTCTATGTGTGAAAAAGAAATCTCCTGGTTACTCATCTGTTATGAGGACCCAATGTGGTCATTTACCAAAACATATCTAAGACACCTACAAACAAGTATAGCTTTATTAACTGTAATAGCTTTAGATAACAGAAAGATCTCAACTATTTATTGGCCAGGCCTGACAAAATTAATAACTAATACCTGGGTGCACACTTTAGGAAAAGCATAACTTTCAATTAATCAATTAAGATGAAGGGGAAATTACTTCCAGTTTACCATACTCATCAATAGGACTAATTCTCTAGGTTAGGCCTAGGCTAGATACAAAGTGGAGTCCGAATATCTCACAATATTAGTGATTAACCTGTGGAAATAGACAAAAAAACAACTAAATGAGAAAAGGAAAGGCTATTTATTCAGAGTTTGCTACAGGAAGAGAGTCAGCCACCATCACTTGTGTTTTGGCATAGACTCAAAGACAGGAAAGGAGTGAGAAAACTTCATAGTAGAAAACTGAAGGCTAAGGTCGGCCTTCACTGGAGGCCACTGGTGTGAGGAAGCTCTAGGTAGGCTAACGAGAACTGAGACATCCTGAGGGACTGGTTATGGATGCATATTTGGTATTCTCTATTTGGTCCAAAGTTGGAGACAGGGACAAAAATTAGGAAGCTGTCAGTTACAAATCAAGTCCTAGTCATTTGCTGTATATAAGGGATTGATTTCTTAGGCTGGTTGCTACAGGTTGTGAGGCAGAATTTTATTTCTAAATGTGGTCTGGCCATTGTCTTTTGTATATTCAGTCTCTGAGTCTTCATACTTCTTTTCAGTATTGTCCAATGTCCATGTGCTTAGAATGTTATTTCAGAGCCATTTACACGATACTGCTTCAAGGTGAGCCTGAAGCTCTTCTGGTTGACTTCATTGCTCTGGAAGCTCAGAGTGGCCAAAAGGAGGGAATTATAAGGATGGAAATGATAGTCTTCACTTATCTAAGTGGGAGGAAGGCAAGACAAGGACATTAGGAGTTGTTAACCATATACGTTCAGGCCTCATATGCTTCTTGGCTAAAACCACAAGAATTTTCAGGAACTAATTGTGTTAGTCAGTCTATCCTAGGACACACTGCACTTCCAGATGGTGTCTAGACAACTAGCATGCAGAAGGGGAAAAAATCCACCTCACAGTGTACAAAGCTTTTTTCTTCTGTAAATTTTGCCTTGCTTTTGATCAGTGACAATTCATAAATAATTGATTTCCCTTATATAAACGCATTGCAGTTGTTATTCCTTGAAAGGGCATTGGGTCAAACGGTCATCTGTCAACATGGTATGTGACATGTGTTGAGGAACAATAAGGACTGTTGTACTTGGAAGTATTGGTAATGATTTCCATTAATTTGTTTTCAGTCTATCATGGAACAATACATTGCCGTTTACCTGTGCTCAGTTAAATGACTTTACAGATATTTACTAATTTTCTCATTTCTCTATGAAATGGTAAAATGACCTAAATATGTGTCTGAAAATTAATGTTTGAAATTAATACTGTTATTCTTCAAGTATAAGCTAATAAGAAGAGGAAGAGAAAGAGGAAGAAGAAAATGGCCAAACTGACATGTCTCTTACACTCATTATAATCACTTAATCAGTTTTAGAGATAAAAATTGATGACTCTAATATCATCTGAAAAAGGGAAGCCAAAAGAATATATCAAAAGTATCAAAAACTGTATGAGAGATTTGAGTTTTTATCTACTGTCAATAAGAGTGAAACTCATCCTGAAATGTGTTTTGTGATACTAGCTATTGAAAACAGAATTGTTGTTTTACTACTGCTGCCTAAACATTTTATTTTATTTTATTTATTTTATTTTTTAAGTATAGTTGTCTCCATTTCCCCTTCACCACTCTCCCCCACCCCCACCCCAGCCTTTGCCTAAACATTTTTAAACTATGTACCCAGGACATGAAGGACTTTTGAAATTTTTTAAAAAATCTATGTTTAATGGTATTTAACATAAAAAAATATATTATGGTGACTAAAAGCACAGAGTGTGGTCACTGGTACAAAATCACTGGGTAAAGTCATCGGGTATTATAAGGTATGGGACCTGGCAGTGGTCCCATACCTCTGTGTGTCTTAATTTCCTCATCTACAGAATTGGAATTATAATATAACCTACCTTACAGGACTGCTATGCAGTTTAAGTGAGTTAGTATTTTAAATGAGAAGAGTGCCTAGAGCAAAGCAGCTGCTCACTAACTGCTAACTATCATTATGCAATATTCATTCCATTACTTTACAAATTTAACTAAATGATAAAAGTTATGAAGCTCTAGCCCTGGCTGGTGTAGCTCAGTGGATTGAGCGCGGGCTGGGAACCAAGCGGTCCTGGTTCGATTCCCAGTCAGGGCACATGCCTGGGTTGCGGGCCAGGTCCCCGTGAGGGCCATGTGAGAGGCAGCCATACATTGCTGTTTCTTTCCCTCTATTTCTCCCTCCCTTCCCCACTCTCTAAAAATAAATAAAAATAAAATCTTAAAAAAAAAAGTTATGAAGCTCCTATTGAGATTATGTAATTAAAAGTTAGAGATAAAAAGCCATACACAAGTGTGGAAATGCTTATTTTTCCTGAGTAAAAATCCCTGTACTCATTTAAAAATTGGCAGAAATAAGGCAGAAAAACAATATATCAACAAAGTAAAATGTGTTCCTCTATCATTAACAACTGTCACACAATAAATCAATGAATAGAACAAGTAGAGATACCACTTCATTTGAAAATAATTATTTTCGGCCCTGGCTTGTGTGGGTTAGTAGATTGAGCACCGGACCATGAAGCAAAAGCTTGCCGGTTCAATTCCCAGTCAGGGCACGTGCCTGGGTTGTGGGCCAGGTCCCCAGTAGGAGGTGCATAGGAGCAACCACACATTGATGTTTCTCTCCCTCCCTTTCTTTCTCCCCTTTCCTCTCTTTAAAAATAAATAAATAAAATCTTTAAAAAAATAGAAAACAAAAAAATAAAATCTTTAAAAAAAGAAAATAATAAATTTCCTTTCATAGGCAAGCTACTGAGACAAAGGCTGAAGCCAGGAATGCATGTAAAGAAACAAGATGTCATTGATATGGCTATCTTTTAATTAAAATGATCCTTAAAATACTATAATCTTTATGACATCTTAAATTGAGAGGAGGAGAGGACATGTACAGCACAGAGGTTCACTGAGAATATGTCAATATTTAAAAGAGTTGCTGAATTTAGGATGAGTTATATATATACTTTTCTTCTAATAAAAGGTGGTTATTCTAAATTCAATGATCCATTCTCTGATCAGAAATAGCTAATCAACCAATATCTATAGCATGGTTGGATCCATCAAAGGAAATAAAATAATAATGCAACCACATTTTTGTCTTTTTTCCACAAATCCAAATTTCTCTTCACATTTTGGCTTAACTTCTACTTTCTCCATTAAGTGATCAATATGATTTTTTTCTCTCCACTATAGTTATCAAGTAAGCATGGTGAGAATGAGAGAGAGAGAGAGGGAACAAGAACAGAAAGGAGGTAGGGAGAGGAGAGAGAGATATCTCAACTGTGTAAAAAATCAATATAATCCTTCTTGGAGAAGTGTCTGTTCAGGTCCTTTGACCGTTTTTTAATTGGATTGTTTACAGAGGGCCCAGAGACATATGAAAAGATGCTCAGCATTACTACCCATCAGAGAGATGCAAATTACAACCACAATGAGATACCACTTCACACCAGTGAAAATGGCCATCATCAACAAAGCAACAAACAAGTGTTGGAGGGCATGTGGAGAAAAGGGAACCTTAGTGCACTGTTGGTGGGAATGCAGAGTGGTGCAGACACTGTGGAAAACAGTATGGAATTTCCTCAGAAAACTAAAAATGGAACTGCCTTTGACCCAGCAATTCCACTGCTGGGATTATGCCCTAAGAATTCTGAAACATCAATTCAAAAGAACCTATGCACCCCAATGTTCATAGCAGCACAATTTACAATTGCCAAGTGCTGGAAGCAACCTAAGTGCCCATCAATAAATGAGTGGATCTAAAAACTGTGCTACATATACACAATGGAATACTATGCAGCAAAAAAGAAAAGGAACTTCTACCCTGCGCGACAGCATGGATGGAACTGGAGAGCATTATGCTAAGTGAAATAAGCCAGGCAGTGAAAGACAAATACCATATGATCTCACCTATAAGAGAAACCTAATCATTGGAACAAACAAGCGAGCAAAATATAACCATAGACATGGAAATAAGGAACAAACTAAGAGTAACCAGAGGGATGCGGGAGGGAGATAAGGGGGCAAAGGAAGGGAAGGGTCATCAAGAAACATGTATAAAGGACCCAAGGACAAAGACAAAGGTGGGGGGGGCGTTGAATGTGGGAGGTGGGGGTGGGTAGGGTGGGCAAGAGTAATGGGGGGGAAATGGGGACAACTGCACAACAATGAAAAACAAATCAACCTGATCCTTAGCTGACTTTAGTGATGATCATTTAATTTAATCCCCATATCTCAAAGGATATTTATCTTTCACTGATGCTCTTTGATTTACTTGTGTTTTAGAAATGATGTCTCTCAGGTTAGGCATTTCTGCTGAAATACCATGATGCCCGTGCCAAGGTAATCCCTCTAGAATCAACGGAAAACTTTAACTTTGCCTGAGGCTAACATAATTATTGTCACTGACCTACTGGTATGAGAATATCCTGGAGTTACATAATTTATTCCCAAATGTTTTAAAGAACCAGATTTTCTTAATTCATCTAAAAACAAATATCAGGTGGCCAATCAGCTACTATAAAATGTTTGTCATTTTATATGAGGACTGATTTCTAATATATTTACATGAAAGCATTAAAATGCAGAAATACACACTTCCCTAAAATACTTCAGCACTTTTCATGGGTTTTACACTTTACTTAATTTCCTTGGTCTCTAAATTGAAGATGCCATAGAAAGCCATAAAGAAGTACAGTACAGTGGATCATTCTGCTCTATTCTGAGTTCAAAAAGACCATTGTCTTCTCCATAAAAGTACAGGTAAGGCTGCAAATGACTGTAAAATAATTATAGGATGTAAAGTAATATTGATTTTTAAGTAAGTTGAATAATTTGCATTTCACATTGGGGAAGGATGAGTTTTCACGTATTATTCTGATACATTATCTTTTACATAAAATAGTGATTATTGAAAACTAAAGCAGAGTTCATATGATAAGTATTTTCAATTGATTTACCATTATGTTTTGCTAAAGTAATAATAAAAAGCTGTCTTTGCATACTTTCACTACGTTTTCACAAAATACTATAATTCTAAAAGGTATTTTTGAAGTGTTATGGACCTAAAATATAAAGGGCAAACATATTTTATTGATTTGATTGTAACCTTCTAGTGGTAAGACTCCAGAACACCTTACCTACTATGTGAGCAGCTAGAAAAATAGTCTATTAAATTCAGTGTAGACAATGATAAGAAACAGAAAAAAATACTAACCAAAATGTGTTTTAAAAACAATGTACTTTGATTAACCATCGTAGATTCTTTTTCAAAAGTGTCTATCTGAAAAAATGCTGAGGCCAAATATTTTTAGCAATTTCTAGAAGAAAAGAAAGATGATTTTGACATTCTTAAAAACCCATGTTTCTTGTTGTATTATGGTTGCTAAACTATAATAAATATATAATAAACTTGGTTGACCATGGAATTCCAATAAATATACGGGGAATTAGAAGTAAATGTGTTTGTAAATATAATCATATGATAAATGCAGAACCTCCATGGGATTCACCAAAAACGAAGACACTGATTTCTATATAAGAACTTTCAGAGAGTACAAAATAGGTGTTTATCGCAAGGAATATGAACATACGAATGGAGACTTAGTTGCCAAGTCTCATAATATTAGACATGCATGTAGGACAATGAAAACTAGAGACAAAAAATATTAAGATAAACAGATAATCAAGAATAATAATTTCTTGGGAGATGTGTTGTATTAATATATGAGTAAGATTCAGAATGTGTTGCAATAAATATAAAAATATCAAAGTTAACTTATATTCTTACACTGTCTTAAAGGCGAATAGGTCTTTCTCCGAAGTATCCCATGGAAACTTAACTGTGGAGGGATACTAAGCCACAGGGACCATTTTAAAAATCCACTGTGATTCTGCAGAGTTCTTAATATTAGACACTTAAAATGCCTAAAGAGCAATTTATTTTTAAATACCACATCAGTTCCAAAAGAAAGTATTTTAAATTTGTTTATTTCTTTTCCTGGAGGAAAAGACACCACAAGAAAATGTTTTTTAATTTTGGAGATGCTAAATTATATACACTGACTAGGACCTTTCACATCAGTATTGGATAATTCATGCAGAAGAAAAGCTATTCTCTCTCGGGGCTTCACACAAGCATTTCTAGACAATCCTGTGTACACCATCTGGGATACTTTTCTTCTCACAGACTTGACCTACTGCGCATGTGCTAGTTTTCAGGAGACAGACAGCATAGGATGATTAAAGAGAGTTTTTTCATTTGGTATATGGAAATTTTAGAGGGGCAGAACTACACCATTCTACCTTAGAATTTCATTTCTCTATGATTCTATCTCAGCCAAGAAGCCAGGAATGGCTAAGGAAAATCACTCCCTGACAACTGAGTTTATCCTCATAGGATTTACAGATTACCCACCGCTGAAGATCCTTCTGTTTCTGGTGTTCTTTGCCATCTATCTGATCACCATGATGGGTAATCTTGGCCTGGTGGCATTGATATTTATGGAGCGTCAACTTCACACACCAATGTACATCTTTCTGGGCAATCTGGCTCTGATGGATTCCTGTTGTTCTTGTGCCATTACTCCCAAGATGTTAGGAAACTTCTTTTCCAAGGACAGAGTGATTTCCCTCAATGAATGCATAGTACAATTTTATTTTCTTTGCCTTGCTGAAACTGCAGACTGCTTTCTCCTGGCAGCTATGGCTTATGATCGCTATGTGGCCATATGTAGCCCACTGCAGTACCATACCATGATGTCAAAGGAGCTCTGCATCCAGATGAATGTAGGGACCTTCATAGCTAGCAACCTGCATTCCATGATCCATGTAGGGCTTCTGTTAAGGTTAACTTTCTGCAGATCTAATAAAATTGACCATTTTTTTTGTGATATCCTTCCACTCTACAGACTCTCCTGTACTGACCCTTACATCAATGAACTAATGATATATATTTTTTCAATGCCAATTCAAATCCTCACCATTGCCACTGTCTTGATTTCTTATATTTGCATCCTTTTTACTGTTTTCAAAATGAAATCCAAAGAAGGGAGAGGTAAAGCATTTTCTACTTGTTCATCCCACTTTCTGTCTGTCTCAATATTCTACATTTGTCTACTCATGTATATTCGACCACTTGAAGAAGGGGATAAAGATATACCAGTGGCTATTTTTTATACAATAGTAATTCCTTTACTAAACCCTTTTATTTATAGCCTGAGAAATAAGGAGGTGATAAATGTTCTGAAAAAAATTATACAGAATCATATTCTTAAATGAATTTTATCTTCAATGGAAACATTTTAATTCATTAAAGCGGTGTCATAGATAAGGGATAAGAGTCTGCCTTGATTAACCTTGTCTAGTTAATGGAAGACATTATATCTAATCTGACATAGAGTATTTGAAATATTTACAATTTCTTGGCAGAAGTCTGTTCATTTTCATTCAGAAAATTGACCTGGCAGACATAGATAGATTAGTTTGTAGGGAGAGAGCCTAGAAGCAAACTAATTGCAGTAATCTACTTTTAAAATAATGAAGTTTAATCTAGATAAGATTCATGAATGGGGAGGAAAATGGAATGAGAAGAAATACACACACACAGAGTCAAATATACATTTTGTAGAAAATTAATAATGAATTATAACAAGCTGGCAAGAGTAGATTAAGATCTCTTTAACCTGAAGTATGATTGAGGTCCTTCACTTTTTTAAAAGCATCACCATGTTATGTACTATGGAATGGAGGACAGCAACTTCCATGGTAAACACTCAATGAGCATTTAAAACATTAATAAAGTCACTGTTTTATTGTCATATTTTAAGTAATGGTGAAATTAATATTGTTTATTGGCCATTTTTACTTCTATGAATTATCTGTGAATTTTTTCTTTAAGTCTTCCTGTTAGTTCTTAATTTATTTGTAACACTGTTTATGGAGAAATGGTATTAAAGTATTGAAATTATTTGTGGCAAAAGATTTCTGTATGTTAATAGTATTTTAATGTTTATTTATAAATTGATAAAAATTAAAATTTCATTTGCTCATATATGTTGATTTTTGTATTGTATAATCTTTTATGCTTTTTGACAAGAATTTCTTAATCTGAGATATACTATTAATATTTCTATATTACTATCAATATTTATTTTTTTCTTTTATCTCCACCTCCTTCTGAATTTCCTCCTTCTTCTTTATTAGTTTTTCTTTTTTTTATAGTTTAAATTTTTGTACTTTACTCCTGATTCTGCATGGAATTTATTAGTATATAGCATGAGTTGAAGATATAACATTATTTGGCTTGTTTCTCTAAAAATCACTCACAGATTAATTTAACTCAAATAAACATCCAAGGAGGACTTCTTTGAGAACCTGGCAAAATAATTCTAAAATTTTTTCTAGAGAAATAATAATCAATAAAACAAATAGACTTGATGTTTATAGATTAAAATATATAATGAAGTTCCAATAATTAAAACAATTTGATTTTAAATCAAGAATCAGTACATCGATCAATTTGAAAAATCAGATTATCCACATTTTATTACTCCCATATAAAATAAAAAGAGCTTCACAAATCAATGAGAAAAGAATGGATTGATAAGTGAATTTTCCTAGATAAATTGGTTAGCAGTTTATTTCTTCTATTTGTATTAAAATTTATGTTCTCCATCATTCACAGATATTTTATAAACATATTTTTTATCTTTTTTCCCTAGAGTTTAAATTTTTATACAGAGCACTCTTACTGAACTGGGATTCATTTTAGAATGTGGTAAAGTGAGGATTAAAATCTGATTTTTTATGGCTAACCAGTACTTCAACAGAATTTACTCACTCTTCCCTGACTCACTGATTTCTCATGACTGTGTTTGTTCATTCAGTCATACACTCACAGGCACTTGCATGTATAGAGAGGTCTGTTTCTCATCTCTCTAGTCTGCTCAACACACACACACAAAAAAAACAGACGGTTCCAACATCTACACTTATATTCCAGTAGGGAAGAGAGACATTTAAAGAAGTAATTAAACTATGCAGTGATGACTTTGATGACTGGAAAAGATTCTTCTGCCTCTAACCATAGTCTGAATGTTAGGATTCTATAAGTTTCAGATACAAGATTCTTTATTCTATACTTTCCATTCTCTCTTTTTATGTTCTTTCTATTTTTATATTTACACTTTTTACAACTTTTAATACCATCAATATAAAGATGACTCAGAATGTGTATTTCTAGTTCTGACGCATTTTCTAGATCTCTAGACTCAGGTATCCAACTGCCAAGCAGGACATAATTATTTGAATGTCTCCAAGACATTAAATTTAACATGATCAAAAAGCACCTTGGGATTTTCCCCAAAACATGGTTTTTTGTGGTCTTCTCTGTTTTTATGGTAGCAGCTTCTAATCAGTTGGGCAAAGAAAAAATTGGGAGCAATTCTCCATCTCTCTCTGCTATCATATCCAAACCTTCACAGGCTCTGCCAACTGTGTCTAAAACATACCTGAAAGGTGCCCGAACCTCCCCATGTGCACTGACTGCCTTTACACAGTTCCTTGCTGCCACCTTCTCTCACCTGCACATTACCAAGTGATTCAGACTAGTCTCCCTCTCTGTTGCTCCTTTTATTTTATTTTTACTTTTTAATTTTTTTTATTAATTTTTTTGTTTAATTACAGTTATTTGCAGCCTCTCCCCTCCCCACTCCCTTCCCC